>WSFP011591693.1:0-10185 GCA_009831015.1 Picea engelmannii
TATATGTTTTCTACAACATTGTATAAGTTGAAGTGATGGTTGTTGTTACTATGTGTTTAAATTTCTCGATCGAGACTATTGTAATTTAAAAGTGTTGATAATTGTGGCTTGGATTTCCATTGTGTATGATTTATGGATATCGTGCATTGTATCTTTTTATTGCACCATCACAGATGGGCACAAGATTTTTAGTGATATGCTTTTATTGCAATTTAATTGTTAAAGTTGATTGAAGGAATGGAGTCAGGCATGTTTTAAAATATCTTGTGTCTATGTTTGATTTGAGGAATTAATTTATAGATAGTGGTTAAGGTTTTGATGTTGAACATAGTTGAAGCTATTGACTGTGTGTTCATTGGGATTTTGTTTTGAATATTAAATAGAAGAAATAAGAGAAACATAATTCTTATACAGGTTGTTTGGAGGGTATATTGTTTTTTAGTATAATGACACTGTGTTAATTAAAAGTGTTAAGGTTTAAATATGGACAGTGAGAAAGTTTAACACACAGTAATGGTTAAATTGACCATAGTAATTGCTAATTGGTGTTGGGATAGTGGGTTTGAGTACAAAATTGTTTTATGGATTACTTAATTAATTTTTCAAACAATATCCACTATTTTCCCATACCGTTATTTCACTTTTCGCTAATTACAATCCCCTCACCTTCCCATATTCATTATCCACTCCATGTTCCTAAAATTTAATTATAGTTAAAGGAAACTTTGTATTGTAATAGTTTAAGATGGATTAGAGTGATATATTCTTTGGTTTACATTACAGTTGATTGTTGTTGTCTGTGAGCAATAATAATGATCTTTCCCCCCTCATTTTAATGTTTTTCGCTCAATACAACCCCTCGCATATCCCAAAACCTTTTGTTCACCCCATGCTCATTTACAACTATTAAACAATTTGTATGAATTGGATTGCATGAGTCTGATATGTTGTTGAGCCAAATTTTATTTCATATTTTAAAAAGAGTTGTCATGTATGGTTGTTAAAGAAACTATTTTCTAATCAATTACACATACAGGAATGAGATTTTTCAGCAGAGGTATCCATTGTAGAGGTAACAAAGGGAGAGGTAATTAGAAATGGGGCCCTAGAAGGCCAAGATTCTCCATACAATTTGATGCAGACTCGCAAGAGTTAGGCCATTTATTTCAAGCTGGGGTTTTTAATTGGATTGGGCAAGGAGTGGTCCAACCTAGTCATGAAACGCCTCCATTCCAAGCCCCACAGGTCCCTAGTATTCACGTGCCTCCTCATGTCTCACTACAACTTGAAGTTCCTGAAAATGACAGATGGAAAGAGATTGTCCACCCGATAGTCTCCCAACATCTTGGCAGGCCTAACTTGTCTTTACTTGCTCCCCTGCATATAAATCAAATTTTCCAAGATGCTCCTATCCACTCACCAGTTCAATCTTCCCATGCAAGCAAAAGGTTGAAAACCAAGGCCCACCAGGCCCCTAACAAAGGAAAATCCATTGCTGCCCCTTCCTCACCCTCCAATGGCTCTGATAAATCTGTGTCCTCCCGCATGCATTTGAGGGATGATTGCTCTCATGTGATCAGTGAGGTTAGGCTTAAAGGCTCAACATAGCCTAAGGAAAATTCAAAGAGATCAAAAGGTGACAACAACAACAAGGGAAATATTACATCTCAGAGTGGAAAATATGGATTTTAAGTTTTTTTTTATTTATAAATTGATGATAACAATTGACTTCTTAAATTTTGGACAACACATTATTTTTGGATCTATGGGTAATATATTTTGGAAATAATTTCAAAAATCATTGAGATAAATTGTCAAATATGAATGTGTTGATGGGAGTCACAAGGAGGGATTTTTTGTTCAATTAACTAGTTGTGTTATGATTGTTATAAGATAAAGGGAGTCACAAGGGGTCCCACCTACTAGTTATTATTTATTTTAAAACCCTTATTATGATTTATTACTTCCCCCCCTAACTAAAAATTTGGTTGAGTTTTAGTTAACTTAACTAATGAAGTAGTTCAACTACTTCAGCCAATTCTAATTTTCTTAAAGTCAAAAGGAAAGGGAAGAACAAGAGGAGAATATAAGGAGAAGCATACTAAGGTTTTCTCTTGAGTTTTTGTTGAGATAATTCAATTTTCATTCATTCCTTAATTCATTAGAAGTCTAATTTGTTTTTATGATAGCAGGGTCTTATTGTAGACAACAAGGTTTAGGGATGAATTACATCATTCAGACACTTATTTTTCAGAGGTGTTGATCTATCTTTGATAGTCTGTGTAGACTTGTCTGTTTGTGAATTAGTTTTCATGACTAACACAGGCTATTGTGCATAGTCGAGTGGTCAACAATATGTGGCAAGATGATACAACATTTAAAGTTCATTTATTTATTTTTATTTTTTTTCTGTCAGAAGTCCTTTTGTATGTTTCATCCGGGACGTCTAAGTTTGACATTGGTCCAAAACTTCTTTATGAAATTTTGTAAAGAGAACAATTATTTGATAAATAGGAATGAAATAAAGGATTTCATTATGTCTCATTTGTTTTGATTATCGACTTGGTGTCTTTAATTATGTCTCTATACTTATTTCAACATCTGTTATGTTCGGAAAAACACATAAATAATGAAATTTTCAGCAAGCTTTTATTTATAAAAAACTAGCCTAAGCACTTGTAAACAATACTTATGAATTAGGATAACATTTTTGATGGCTATAAACCTAGGGTGATATTCCCATCTATATTTATTTAGCCAAGTAAGATCTGAAAATGCTTGAGTAAGATTATTTCATATCTTTTCCTCAACAGGCAGGCCCCTGTACTCAGGAAGACTGCTATGTCTTCCATGTATTCTAGTACTGCATCAATTCATAATAGGTTTACATTTGGGAGTTGATCATTGATTGCTTCGCCACTCTCCCCTGAATCCAATTTGGATAGATGATCGAGACCCATGTTGCATCTTCTAGGTTTAACGATCACCTCAAATGAAAATTCCTGAAACAATAACAACCATCGACAAATTTGTCCTTCCAAGACATGCTTGTTAACAAGATATTTTAACGTAGAATGATCAGTGAAAAATTTAAAATGAGAGCCTAACAAATAATGTCTAAAATTATATAGAGCATAAATCATAGCCAAACCCTCCCTTTCTATGGTTGTATAGTTGCATTCATCTTGCGATAACTTCCTGCTAGAAAAATTGATGGGATGATCCGTATTTCCATCTCCTGGTTGCACCAAGATGGATCACAGGGAAATACTTGATGCATCCACATGTACATGAAAATCCTTTTCCCAATTTGGAAATATCAAAATAGGTGTTGTGTTGATATTTTCCTTCAAGATGTCAAACACTCGATCACACTCTGGTGTCCACTAGAAAAATTCAGACTTCTTGAGTAGATTTTCCAAGGGTGCAGTAATAGTCACATACCTTTTGATGAACTTGTGATAGTACCCTGTGTGCCCCATCATTGAGCGCAATTGACTAGCGCTCGTAGGAGGTGGCATATTCAAAATAACTACAACCTTGGTTGGGTCTACCAACACTCCTTCTTAGATACTATGTATCCTAAAAAAATTCCATGTGGCACACAGAAGATACACTTTCTGAGGTTTAAATATATCCGCAACTCCCTACATCGATAAAACATCAGCCTTAGTAGCACCACGTGTTCTTTTAGCAACTATACACCATCTAGTTATCCATATAAAATTCAATAATTTTGTGAATGAATTCTCGGAAGGTTGTTATCACAATCTGGGAAAAAAATGCAGGCGCGTTCTTTAAACTGAAGGGAATCACATTATATTCAAATGACCCTCATTCTATTATAAATGTGTTTTTCTTTTTGTCTTCTTCGGTAATTCTCACTTGGTGATACCCCAAAAATCCATCTGTAAATGAGTAAGATTCTTTCCTGCAACCTGTTCTAACACTACATCGGTAAAAGGTGTGGAAAAAGGGTCATGCACACAGGAAGATTTAAGGCTTCTATAGTCTACACATACCCTAATTTCCTCAGTACCTTTCCTTCTTTGGATAACTATGGGGCTAACCGACTCTTCTTCTTCAACTAGAAAGATCAGTCTGACCTCAAGCATCTTGTCTATTTCCCTCTTAACCTTCTCCTTCACCCTGGGGTTAAGATGATATGTTCTATGCCTTACAGGTTTTGATCCTAGTTTTAGTTCAATATTTATCTCTCCCATATCTCCTTTTATCCCTTTTAGCTCTGAAAATTTCTTTGGGAATAAGTCCTCATACTCCCACAACAGGCTATGTATTTCTTTGCTAGTTTTCTCATCCAAGTAATATCCTACACCAACTATCTTGGGTTACTTGGTATTTCCTCTGTTGACTTTATGAAACTTCAATGGGTGGTTATAATAACTATCCATTTGGTTGGGCAACGTGTTTTGGATTTCTCTACTCCCTTATGTTTCCTCCATGGCTAAATTTCTCAGTTCTTCTAACTCATCAAGGTCTCTCAAATCCTTTTCAATTTTGTAGCATTCTATGTGTGTCTTGTCCATGTCCAAGTGAAGGTTGGACCGAAGCACTTGACTATTCTTTTCACATAACACTAGTTCTTATTTCCATTTACAACCATCTGTAAAAAGCATTTCTTTAATTCTTTGCAGAACTATCTTAAGCTCAGGGTACTTACTTGTGAAAGCGAAGTCCTTGCAAAATTGGGCTGCTAAATTTTTCCAACTGCTGGTCTGCCTTCTGGTCTCTTTATGGATGTACCAAGATTTTGGTATTGGACCTAGAGAATGGGGAAATACTTGAATCCACAAGTGAGATGGTACTTCCGCAACTTGCCATTATCTTAAACATTGTTCAATATGTGTTTTAGGATCATATTGCCCATCGAACAATTGTGCAACTTGAAAATCCATTTGCATATCTGATTTCGGTTGCTCCTTGTATTGAAATTGACACTAGATAGCATGCTTTACATCCTCCCAATTCTTAATTACTGCTTTGTGACTATCCCACCACTTGGCAAGGGTGTCTTCCATAGCTAAGTCCAGAGCTATGATCCTTTGATCTTTTGTTATCTTTTCTTCCATGCTAAACAAAAAAATACAAGGTATGAGGTATCATTGTATGTCAAATGTTCTCTGACCTCGGTTCCAATCCATATCGTTGCTCTAAAATTTTTGCATTGTCTTGAAAATATTTCATATGCACCATGTTTCCAACTATCAAATTCTAGTTCTGAATCTCCATCTGTCGATTGTATGCTCCTTGTTGAAGGAAAATCTCCCTGCGGATAGGTAGATCTCCTCTTGAGAGATAGACTCTTAACTCTTAAGAAATAAGATGCTTATCATGGTCACTGACTTCCTTTTATATCTAGGTAAACTAATGTGTGAAGAGGAAGGAGAAAAGAAGTACCTTTTACCAGTGTTTGTCCCTGCACAGTCCGAGTTGAGCTCCAATCTTTCGCTCCTCGATAAGCTCTGTAGACAAACAAAAGTACAACCACTTTCTATCCTACTGAGATTAGTTTGAAGCAGATCTATCATTTAGAGCCAAGTTCATGAGAGCAACGATGAAGGAAACTTACAACCGTAGATGAGAGTGTAGCAGCTTCATAAAGTCCTCCTTGTCTAACCCTTGCTCAAAACACCCACAATTAGACTGACAATAACTTCAATGATTATTCTCCTCTACTTCATTGTGTGTTTCCTATGAGATCATAGGTTTCATGCCTTCAATCCTCCCCCTTTTCACCATGAGAAAGCTTGTTTAAATAGGCTTGGAGAGGCCCAACTACTTGAGATATATTTGGAGTAGGTTGAGGGTTTTCCTCCTTTAATTATGGATCTACCTTGTGATCATGGCTTGGCCAAGGATTCAAATCCAACTGCCTTCAGATATTGAGAGGATCTTCCTCTCGTTCTTCTCAACAAACCATTTTTTTTCTTAGAATAGGCAGCGCTCTCTCAAAAGGGGTGTCAGGGCGTTATAGCGCTCCATGGCAATGTATAGGGGGCGTCATCACTCCTGATAGTAGTAGTGCTCCACAAAAAGGGCAGACAAGCGTTATAACGCTCCCTAAGAGTGTACAGGGGAGTGCCAACACTCCTGAGAGGGGTATAGGGGAGCATTCTCCTCTAAAAACTCAATTTTAGTGGTTCTTTCAAATGGCAAGAGATTCATAAACCCAGTTAACCATTCCTCTTCTTCCAAATCAAATGTTTGAGGTGTTTTAGGTGTCTTTTTGATGTCATTATAGGTATGACATAGGCATTATGGTAGTATTCTTTTCCTGAAACTTACGACACTTGTGAGAAAAATGTGACACTTGCGACACTTGTAATGACGACACTTGTGACACTATCGAAGTGAGTAATTTCGAGGTGTAACAGATTTCCCCCAAAGTATGAAGTTAGAAGATGAGAACTGATAACTGAAATGCTTTGTAGACTTTCAAGCAAGGGTATAGATGCAGAGAACCTGACAGAAGCTGCACACAAACATCCAACAAATATTATGACATGTTTCAAACCCAAGGCATGCATACCTATGCTTGGGTGATAAAGACTTGCAAGATATGGCCGCCATAAAATACACTGCAGATCCATAATTGTATTGATAAAAGGTATAGCCACTGAGGATACATCATGGATCTATACTCATATGACCTGAACTGATCGTAGCCACGAAGAATACATAGTGGATCCACAAGATGACAAGACATAGCCACGGCCAATACAAAGTGGATCTATGTGACAGTGTATGTGCCACTGTTCAAGAGAAACGCCTTCGCAACCTGGGCAAAGTACATATCAGAGTGATCACTCAACACAGGGTCTTCTTACCGATCCCGATGTAGTACGAATCTAACCATGTGAATAGATGGACTGATATCGAACATGGCAGAAACCACTTGATTACTAGTCAATGATGTAAATCGTTAACAAGTGCGAGGGAGATCACCATTGATGTCAATGATTCCCAAGGTACTCTAGTACATTCCAATGAATGTGAATGGATGATTTGAAGTCGAAAATCCATGGAATCATCCAATCAAAGGTCAATGATGTAAACCCACTGTCGGACGTGAGGAGGACTGCCATTGAGGCATGCAGGCCCCAAAGTACTAATTGGTTTCTAAGTCTAGTTCCTAGATAATGTGTTGAAGTCAACAGGAATAGAATCGTTGAAGGAGGGCCTTGATGTATCCCCCATCGATGACACGAAACAAACACAGATATGTAATTGGTAGATCAAATGAACATGGACTGACATGGGTATTGAGACAAGATATTTGTGATGGATGACTCTCGAGGCGGATACTTCCCTTGAACACTGAGGCACGACAACAAAAACATGACATGGACCAAAACTTGATGATGCAGTGGATGTTGTGAATTACATCAGGTGACCCAAAGGAATATAGGAAACTCAAAGGATTGGCTCAATGCAAAGGTTCGGTGGATTGAAATGCATGCAAAGACAAGGTGCTGTGTTCAAGGGTGAGCATAAGAGTTACTTGGTGATGTTCTCAAAAACTGCTTGGCTTGCTTCTTTCAAATTTTCCACCCATCCAGATAGATGAGTACCTCTTTTTGATTTAACGAGCTCGAGGAGGGTAACACATGCTCGATATAACTCACCTTCGGTAAGTTCCTCTTCCTTTGTTTAACGAACTAGAAGAAGTAAGGGTTCGGTCCCGTATGGACATGTTGATGTTTGTTTAGCGAGTCCAAAGATAGAGAACTCGAAGGTTTTTCATGATTATAGAGTCTGGAAAAACACTTAAAAGAGAACTCTCTCAGTTCCTTTTTTGTACAGTTAGTCTCATGAGGCCGAAAAAGAGATAAACTACCACTCGAAAGATGCCCTTTCGAACCTTTTAACGAGTGTGAAAGGAAGTAAGATCACTCGATGATATTTTCATGTTTAGAGAGTCTGAAAAGAGTTTAAAGATGACTCCAGGGGGTTCCTTTTTCATGTGTCCATATGGGTCCAAAAAAGAGATAAAAGTTTACCCGACGCGTTCTTATATTCTAAAGCTTGATAATGAACTAAGACTATGCTCATGGATATGACAAGGTAAACAAATGATCAAAACTTCTCTGAAATCTGTAATGTCAAAATTGCAATCCAAGGGTTTAGTGAGGCCATAATATTTTTAAAGAAACCCAAAAGTAACTATACCTTATAAAAAATGGAAATTTGTAAATAGTAATACAAGGAAAAATCTTCAATTACCATTTCATTTGCATAAGGATTTGTAGCAGTGGAGATTCTCATTTTGGAGGTGGATCTTGTTTTGCTTGGTACCAGAGCTACGGTTGATTATTTCTCTCACTGTTTGGACCAAGTAGATCTTCATTTCCTCCTCTTTCAATTACATGGTTCAAAATTTGTTTTCACAGCAATATTTGAATAAAAAACCGAAGCCCTAGGTCGTCCAAAAGAAGGTCAAATCAGCCCATGTTCAAAACGATGGAAAAAGAACACTTGTTTACAAAAACAACTTCAGGAGGTTGTAGTATGGATGCCAACACATTAATTCTTGAGTGGATTGGTTGTTTTTGCTGAGGAACATAAGAAGAAACCCTAAATGTGCCCATGCAGCCATCGAATGTGGATGAAAGTTATTTTAATTTAAAACGTTTTATTGTAGGCTATGGGGACTGCGTAGTAATATTGAGTAATAAAAAGGGGGCATGTTTCTTTTTGAACAACATAGACAATGAATTTCAAGTTTTTTGTAATTACTTAAAAATTGCCGAAAGTGTGAATAATGAAGTTTTTGTTCTTTTTCTTTTTGTTTGCAGGTGATTTCGGCAACAACCATGATTGAATGGAAGGAAGGAGAGCATGATATTGATGATTTGGATGCTTTGTAGAGTCCTTTCACGTGGGCCGCATTGAGAGATTGTGGCATTCTCAAATTCTTTAAACTGCAAAAGATGAAGAAAGAGATCCTTCTGATTGAGCACATAATCAGTTTGTGGGATGTCGTAGAGCAAGGGTTTCATATTGGAATGTAGCTTCTAACCATCAAGTTGGAATATGTATACTTCTTAACTCGCCTCTTGAAAAGAGGGGCTTCTATAGATTTTTCTGGACTGAGGGTGCTTCCTGAACCTGTGGATGTGTACCTGGCACGTCATTGTGTCCTGGGAGAAATACTGGTGGGAGGTAGAATCCCAATCAAGAATATCAGAGAATTACCCCTTCAGTCTATTGTGTTCGCCATCACGAGTGTGACAGGAAGTACCAGTGCGCATCTGGCGTGAAGATCACAGGTAGCTTATGGTGTACAGTGTTTAGAGCCAACACTGTTTAACTGGAGCATATGGTTTCTTCGAAACGTGAAGGAACAGATTTTGAGATGTAGAATGGGACAGAAGAAGTTTCGATATGGTTCTTTCTTGGTATCATTCTTCTTAGAGTGCATCCCTTAGATGCAACCTCAGATTGCATTAGCAGTACGACCAGTGGGAGAACCACGGATGGAACGATGGACTAGTCTGTCTCCGAGACAATTGGCAGAGTCAGAATTTCGCTTCACTGGTGACTTCTTCGCTTGGCTGAGATGCCAATATCTTTGGATAGAATACTTTCCATATGCCGAGGTTGACTTTCGTGAGAGTATGGATCTAATTCTACCAGTGAGAGAAGGTTGGGATGTGTCAGGTGAGAGACCAAACAATACCTTGTCTAGTGTTTTTATGCTTTTTTAACGTATGTATATTTTTTCGAGTACGTAGAAGAGTTTCTAATGGATGTATAGTTTTCAACATGTAGATAAGGGAGTAGTGTGTCCAGCTGAGATACTAGTACCGAGACATCGTGGGGATGCTCAGGTTGTAGTAGATTTGGGGGCACCAATGATAGGTCTCCGGGAGGTTGAAAGAAACCTTCAAGGCTTTACTATGGGTATCCCTCCTCTACGGAGGGGAGAAGTGCCCTTACATCTATAGAGACACACTGTGGGGGTGCCTGAGAATATTAACTCTCTACTGAGATGAGTAGTTTTTGCAGTGATGTGTTACTCTCAGAATAATGCAGTGCAGAGATATTAGAGTCTCTCTAGTGATTGTATGTTTTGTATGACTTGTCGGACAATGTTGTATGGGTGTGAAGACCCAAAATTTTGCTCTTCCAAATACTTTTTTGATGTAATAAAACATTTTCAGT
>WSFP011591694.1:0-10185 GCA_009831015.1 Picea engelmannii
TGGGCCTTAGTTGTGTGAGTCCATTGACAACCAACGAACCCGGCTCCAGAGTGATTGCCAGATTCGCTTGAGTATCGGTCATTTGATTATTGCGTCTGAGAACATGAAAAAAGGAGACATTGCAGAAGTGTTTGATAATTGTCTAGATTCGATGGAATATGGCATTTAAGTGGATATTTGGTGGGTGGGAGCCTTTGCGGACATGATTTATGATTATCTTAGAATCGCCAATGACCGAAAGGGAGTGAATGTTCGTATTTTTGGCGAGGAGAAGGCCTTGATACAGAGTGTAAACTTCGGCTTGATTATTGGATGTAATTCTGAGGCTCCAGTGGAAAGTGAGTGTCTGATTTCTTCGTGGGAATAAGATGACCCCTCCCGCTCCTGCCACCTCGGGGTTTCCCTTTGATGCTCCATCGAAGTAGAGAGTATGTGTCAGTTGCTCATTGCGCTAGTGTAAGAACTCAGAGTCATCATGAAGCTACAAGGAGGATCTAGATAGAGTGGGGGGTGGCAAAAGGGAGGGATGGAGGGGAAAAAAGTGGAGATCCAATCGGATTCTAAGCTGGAGGAGGGGGTGAAGGAGGTGATTTTGGATTTGGAAATAAAGAATTCTACCAGAAGGGCTACGACTTTTTTAGCTACAAGATCTGGGGGGGAGTGGAGGTTGGAAAATATGGCCTTGTTTCGGGAGAGCCAAATTTTCCAATAGATGTACTTAGGCAAGGCTTTGAATAAGTCTTTGAAGAGAGGTTTTCTCTTGAAGGAGCCACGATAAAGGGATTGCCAATTTGAGAGCATCTTTTTTGGTTGGGACGACCATCTGATTTTGTTGCGGAGGCCTTGGAGGGATGCTTTCCACACATAGATAGAATAAGGGCAATGGAGGAAAATATGATGAGAGGTTTCTTGTGCATTGTGACACAACTCACATTTGAAAGGACCGTGTATGTTCCTTTTGAGCAGATTTTCACCTGTAAGTAATTTTCCATGTGCAACTATCCAACACAAGGAATTTACCTTAGGAGGGTTGTCATTGTTCCAAAGGGAATTCCAGATCTTATCTTTGTGGGAGAGACCTGTTTGGGAGAGAATATATGAGTAACTTTGTTTGACAGAGTAAATCCCATTGCCCCAACCTCTCTTGTCTTTTAGCATGTTGTGAATGGGGGCGTAGCCTCTCGAAAGAATTTTCAACTGGTGGGCCACTTCCTGAAGATTGCTTGGGAGATTTTGAAGACTCCATCCTATCCAAACGCCCAAATCAGCATTCCAGGAAGAGATATCTAAGATGTATTTCTTGCCTTGCGAGTCTAGCCAGTTAATGAGAGGTCAAAGTTGAATGTGTTTCCAAATTGGAGGCTTTCCCATGATGTTGTCTACTCCAATAAGGATCTTTCTGCCATTCCCAGGAATCCATGTGAGCTGGCTTTTATTGAGGGGGATGGAGGCAAAAATAAGTTTCATGATTGGAGAGCCATTGCTCAGGGAGTGTTGTTGTTCTAAACATCTGAGTCTGTCCCCTGTTAGGTATTTCTTCAAAAGAATTGTTTTCCACCAGTCCTTCCTTCCCAAAATAAGGTTCCATAAGATTTTTCTCACATAGCCAAGTTGGAGAGGGTAGGGTCTTTTATGCCTAGACCTCCATTTTTTTTTGGATGTTTTACAATATCCCAGTTGACAAGGTAGAATTTGTCTGTTTTAGTCTTTCCCCCTTCCCAAAGAAAACGTCTTAGGATATGGGTGTAACATCCCCAGCCCTCCAAAGGTCGGGCAATGCTACCAACACTTATGACTTTATCCCTTTAAAGCTATGATACCAAAATGTAACATCTTTTGGGATGTCAACCCACGTCAGGAGTAATGCTACTACGAAATAACACTTATATAACATGCATTTAAATAAATTCAATAGATTAACACAGAGTAAGCACATAATTACTACTAGCATACATAATCCATGGCATTAACAATAATTCATATGCACAACAACATTCATGATAACATATAATCATCACAGGCATGCAAAACATAATATTAAGCACAAACTGATACTTATCTTTGAAACTAGATGTAATTCACCAACTCCGTGCAGAGCTTCCACGAACCTCCCAGCCTTAGACCGCGTTGCTCATCAGTCTCAGCAGTAGGTCACCCCCGAGCTGGAACTAAGCTCCACCGGGCAGGGAATCCTAGGCTAGGCAAGGTCAACAGGAAGACACCCAGTTACAGAGGAAGGATTTTCTCCCAGGAGTCACTTATGCCCATTGCTCACAGACACTCATTCCCCACATGCCTGTCCCACCCCAAGAGTATACACCTTCATTGTCACCAAGATAGTCCTTCGGCTGGTAACCTCCCTTGCCTTGGGCTTCAGCAACAAACCAAACCGGAAGTCTCAGAGTTATGTAGTAGCTACAGGACCCCTTCCAGGAGTTTTTACTTCCTCAGCACAATCTCTCACATGGAGAGAGTTGCTCACAAGTTTGGCAACCAGTTCTTGTGACCAATTCCAACACAGTGAGGACACAACAACAAGGCTCAGCAATGCACAGTCAATGGCAGCAACCTCATACGGTCAGAAACTACGCTGCCACAATAGCCCACTGGGATAGCACAACACAACCCAGACAAATTCGAGTTTCTCAATCATGCAACACGGAACGAACTCACGGTTATGGTTTCGGGATTGCATAAGGGTGCACAGAGATCTCATGCACAGGCTTCAACTGTCCAGGTAAGGGATCTGAAAACAACACTAGACAGAGGTTGATCATGGACATTCACAAGTTCAGATGGAGGATGGCCAATTGGAAGGTCGAACCCCCGGACTCAGATGATGGCTGGTGGAATGCAGACACCCAGCACGGCTTATTCCTATGGTTTTAACTGCATGCGCCTGGCTCGACACATGTTGCCCATGAAGATGCATGCGCTCCATCAGCATGCATTCCTCTCCAGGAATTTAGGACAAAACATATACATTTACACAGTACTTTGGAATAATAATAAATTATTATTCCCAAGGGCTTAATCCCCCAAGATTATCCCCTCTTTCTTACCTTTCATCCCCCTCTCCCTTACCCAAGCTTTATGGAAGCTTAGTCCCCCATCACTCATTCATCATGGTTGGTCCACATGCAGAGATGTTTATCTTTTATTAATAATGTGCATAATTACATGTACAAAATCATGCTCCTGGCCTTTAACACTTAGGCTCTTCGGCCTAATAAATACATAAGCCTATCAGCTTATCAATACTCAGTTCACCAGCCTAAAAAACATTATTACAACAGGGCTCTTCCTTTGGGATATTACAATCCCCTCTCCTTATTTTTGCACTGTGCTCGGTGCAACTTTCACATAGCATCAGCAGGATTTTCAAAATCTTCAAAAAGATGTGGGTATTCTGCCTACATAGCATCCTCATGCTCCCATGTCACGTCTTCAGGATCGTACCAGGTCCACTGGACCTTTACAAGTCCTATAGCTCGATTCCGGAGTTGTTTCCTTTTCCTTTCCAATATGTGCATAGGATGCACTTGCAGGACACCTTCTTGCTCCACCTGAATCACAGTCCAATCAAAATGGGCAGCTTCTGTAAGCTTGTCCACCACCACCATGATTGAGTCATGTTGCTTGTCTGTTCTAGGTAATCCCGTGATGGAATCCATTGTCACCACTTCCCACTTCCACTCAAGAATGGGTAAAGCCTGCAATAACCCTATTGGGTGTCTGTGCTCAGCTTTAACCTTCTGACATTCCATACATCTGGTGATGTATTCAGCAATCTCTTTCTTCATACCTAGCCAGAAATAATGGCTCTTGACTGCTGCCATAGTTTTCTGATATCCAGGGTGCCCTGCATAAGGGACATTATGCATTTCATACAAAATTATACGTTTCAAGTCCTGGACATTAGGTACGTAAATTTTGTTCTTGTACATAATTATTCCATCAGCCCCTAGTTTATAAATCTCCACTTTCTGTGACATCTTACCTTGTTGTAGCTTTGCTACCAAATCTCTGTACTGCAAATCTGTATTTGCAGCCTCCAAAATTCTGCCCTTTATATCAGTTTGGTACATGTTAATGGTTGTAGCATGTAAGTTGTGCACATTTCTGTTGAGTGCATCGGCCACCTTGTTTTCCTTCCCTTTGATATGCTTGATATCAAATTTGTATTCACACAGAAACTCCAGCCACCTACTCTACATTATGGGTTGGTCAAACAAGTATTTCAGACCATTTTGGTATGTTCTCAATTCAAATCTCCTCCCCATGAGGTAATGTCTCCATTTCCTCAGAGCATGAACAATTGCTGCCAACTTCAAATCGTGAGTGGCATAATTCTTTTTGTGTTCTTTTAGCTTCCTAGACTCATAACAGATTATGAATCCATTATGGCTAAGGACTCGTCCCAACCCTTCCTTACACGCATCGGTGCATACCACGAAATCTTCATTTGGGTCTGTGATCCTCAGGATTGGAGTACTGGTTAACAGTTGCTTCAATTGTTGGAAGCTTCTCTCACAATCCTCTATCCAGAGTAACTTATTTTCCTTCCTTTGCAAAGAAGTGATAGGGTGAGCTATCCTCGAGAACCCTACGATAAACCTTATGTAATAACCCACTATACACATAAAGGATCTAACTTCTGCCACATTCCTTGGCGATAACCATTCTCTGATGGCCTCAACCTTCTCAGGATCCATGACAATCCCTTCTTCTGAAATAATATGCCCCAAGTAATGGATATGTTCCTGATAAAATGAGAATTTTCTCAACTTGGCATATAGCTGGTGCTTTCTTATCACTTGTAACACCATCCTCAGGTGTTGTTCATGCTCTTCCTCTGACTTGGAATATACTAGAATTTCATCCAGGAAGACTATGAGAAACTTGTCTAGATAGTCCCTGAACACACCATTCATCAAGAACATAAAAACAACAGGTGCATTCGACAGCCCAAACGGCACCACTGTGAACTCATAATGACCATACCTTGTTCTAAAGGTGGTCTTCCTGATGTCTTCATCCTTTATTCTTACCTGGTGATATCCCGATCTGAGATCTATCTTCGAAAATATCTTCGCATCCTTCAACTGATCGAAGAGGTCATCAATCCTCGGCAGAGGGTACTTGTTCTTGACAGTTACTTTGTTCAATTGTCGAAAATTGATGCACAACCTCAACGTTCCATCCTTCTTCTTCACGAATAGAACCGGGGCACCCCAAGGTGACACGCTTGGGCGAATGTACCCCTTCCTCAAAATCTCTTCAAGCTGTAACTAAATTTCTTTCAGCTCTGGTGTGCTCATTCTATAAGGAGCTTTCGACACTGGAGTTGCTCCAAGCATCAAATTTACAGAGAAATCGATATCTCTCTTCGGAGGTAGTCCTGGTACCTCATGAAATACATCTTCAAACTCTTTTAGTACTGCATGGTCTCCAATATTTGAGACCTCATCCTTAGATGCTTCCTCCATATGGGCTGCAAACAACTAACAACCTTTCCTGTAGCATTTCTTCAGCTGTAATGCTGAAATTTCTTTGACAACTACTTGCTCTGGGATTTCCTTGGATTGTTTTCTGATTCCCTTCCTCATCCAGTCAAGTAAATGCCTTGTTACGAAATTCCAAGAGGGCATGGTGTTGGTCCAGCCAGTGCATCCCAATTAAATAGTTATAAGAGCCTAAAGGCAGAATATTCAATTTAGCCTTCGTGCTCAATCCTTTCATGTCCACAGGATAGGATTTAACCAACTCAATGACTTTCCTCTTGGTTCCTCTAGCCAACTTCACTAACTAAGACTTTTCATGTTTGCTTCTTGATAAATGTAAACCTTCCACCACTCTAAGATCTATATAACTACGGATAGCCCCTGAATCAATTAAAACAGTAGGTGGTCAGTTGTTAATCATACCTACCACTTCAATCATGTGTGATTGAAATTTAGCTTGCTTGTTGTCTAGGGTTGCGTGGATCCTTGGCATTCTACTGCCCATGTCCTCCATTGTTTCAACTTGTTGAACATTGTGGACGACTCTCACTTTATCATTTATGTGGGGGAAATATGTGTACCTATGGTTTCCTTTACAACCCCAACACTCCATAGGTGTCTGCCTTGGAAATTGACCACCCACTTCAACCTTTCTGAGCTCTCTAAAAGATGGATTTCCTTGAGGACTGTTTCTGAAAAAGGGAGGTTTGTTTCCCTTTTGCATGTGTTCCTTCTTGAACTTCTTCTTGTCTTCCCAAGCCTTCTCGAAGGTAGGATTTTCTCTCTATTGTTCATATAAACATTTCTCTCTTCTTATTGTTTCTTTCATAAAATTAGGGTCATCATATTGAATCTTGTCACCAATAGAAGGTGGTAATCCACTTAGATATCTTTGAATCTTAACAGTCTCCTCCTTGATGAACGAAACATACTTCAGCAGTTCCAAAAATATTCGCTCATATTCATCAATGGTCATGCTACCCAGTTTGAGTTCAAAGAACTCTTTCATCTTTCTGTCATAATATCTTTTAGTCAAATATTTCTTCTCGAAATACCTCTTGAATTCCTTCCAAGTCATATATTTCTCTCTAATATGTTGCACCTGCACAAGATGATCCCACCACATGGATTATTTTCCTTTCAACTGATACATCGCAATTCTTCCTTCAGCATGAGAGGAATAATTTTGCAATTGGAAGTATTTCCTCATGCCTAGCAACCATGTCTCAGCATATTCTTCTTTCTGGTGTTTTCCATCAAACGTGGGAGGCTTAATCTTATTCATTTCTCCTTTCAGTTCATCCAATCCAAACCTCCTATGGTTTTTGGTAGGAGATGGGCTTGAACTACAGTGTGTTTCTTTACTAGAATGCTTTGGGGAGCGACGACGACATCTGCTAACACTCCTCGATCTTCTTTTCCTCTTAGGGGTCCTGTGACTCCCTGTTTTGCTTATGTCACTCTCCTTTTCCAATTTCCTTTCGATCCTATCTAGGCTCCACAACAACTTCAAGTTGAATTCACCATGTTTATCCTAAGTTTTCTTGATCCTTCTGCTATCAACTCGGTGAGCCTAAGAATCTTTCTGCAATCTTTCAATGATTTTCATCATATGCCCTTCCTTATCCATCTCCTCTCTATGCCCATTGGAGTTCGATCCTTCGACTCCAAATTTGACATCCATTTCTTTTTTTTCGTTCTCTGAACTGGAGGCAATTCGCGCCTCTTCCATTTCTTTGCACTCAGCGACAACTCTGACCGGTTCTGGCCCTCATCAACTTCTTCAATCACAACGTGTAGACAACCAGAATTTGTCGAGACATCTTTCCTTAACAAATTCCACACTTTCAAAACCAACCTGATTTTAAAAAACATTTCGACTTCATGGATCTTTTGAGCTCTGCTCGGCTCTGTAACTTTCGGTCGATATCCCCGCCTTTCTTAGTCCCCAGCCCATGCGATCACGGGCTGTGACCAAACACTAGACCACTATCTCTCAAGTTCTGGTTACCAAACTCACAACATCGGGTGGATCAACGGTCCACGTGTACACAACATCCAACGGTTGGAACCCACTGTGGTCCTTCTGTCATCAAAGTTTTGGGACTTCAGGACTTCAGGGTTTCGGGACTTCATACCTCAAAGGTTCCCACACTTGTTTCCTCCAAATATTACAACATCCAAAATTCCGATTTACTTTATCCCCTTCATGCCCACATCACACAGTTGTTTCCAACAACCACAGTAGCACGTGGCATGCTTAGGAGGGTCCACGTCACCTTCGGCGACGTCATCATGTCCTACCACGTTCACTTTTCTTTTCGGGAGCTTGTGCGTCCGCACATATCGCTTTTTCTGATAGCTGAAATCGTGAAATTGTGATTTACTTTCCGCTTGATCCAACGGTCAAGTTTTCTTCCTCCGATTTATGGTGTAGATCTTTTCGAGACTTCAGAGTTTCATGCATTGGGAGTTCGTGCCTCAACACATCTCTCTTTTCCCGATAGTTAAATCCCCGAAAGGTTTCCAGGATAACTCTCCTGCACCTTCTCCAGATCTGACGGTCATGAGGGATCTCCTTTCCTCCCGACCAGATCCAACGGATCCAACACTTCGTGCGTTGTGCTCTCTCTCTCTCTCTCTCGACAAATACCACACCGACTGCAGTTTTGTAACACGGCCAAGCAGCCCCTTGGCACTCCGAAATAATCTAAGGTTCGAAATTAGTCCCTCCAGACACAATTTCTACCTGAAACCTCGAGTCCAATGGCCCCTTATCTGGCCCATCCAGGCTCAGCATTGAAAACCTTGGCTCTAATACCAAAATGTAACATCCCCAACCCTCCGAAGGTCGGGCAATGCTACCAACACTTATGACTTTATCCCTTTAAAGCTCTGATCCCAAAATGTAACATCCTCCGGGCTGTCAACCCACATCAGGAGTAATGTTATTGTGGAATAACACTTATATAACATGCATTTAAATAAATTCAATACATTAACACAGAGTAAGCACATAATTACTACTAGCATACATAATCCATGGCATTAATAATAATTAATATGCACAACAACATTCATGATAACATATAAGCATCACAGGCATGCAAAACATAATATTAAGCACAAACTGATACTTATCTTTGAAACTAGATGTAATTCACCAACTGCGTGCAAACCTTCCACGAACCTCCCAACCTTAGACCGCGTTGCTCATCACTCTCAGTAGTGGGTCACCCCCGAGCTGGAACTAAGCTCCACCGGGAAAGGAATCCTAGGCTAGGCAAGGTCAATGGGAAGACTCCCAGTTACAGAGGAAGGATTTTCTCCCAAGATTCACTTATGCCCACTGCTCACAGATTCTCATTCCCCACATGCCTGTCCCAACCCAGGAGTATACACCTTCACTGTCACGAAGACAGAAATTCAGCTTCTAACCTCCCTTGCCTTGGGCTTCAGCAACAGACCAAACCGGAAGTCTTAGAGTTATGTAGCAACTACAGGACCCCTTCCAGGAGTTCTTACTTCCTCATCACAATCTCTCACCTAGAGAGAGTTTCTCACAGGTTTGGAAACCTGTTCTTATGACCAATTCCAGCACAATGAGGACACAACAACAAGGATCAACAATGCACAGTCAATGGCAGCAACCTCATACGGTCAAGAACTACACTTCCACAACAGCCCACTGGGATAGCACAACACAACCCAGACAAATTCAGGTTTCTCAATCATGCAACACAGAACAGACTCATGGTTATGGTTTTGGGATTGCGTAAGGGTGCATAGAGATCTCACGCATAGGCTTGAACTGTCCAGGTAAGGGATCTGAAAACAACACTAGACAGAGGTCGATCATGGATAGTCACAAGTTCAGACAGAGGATGACCAATTGGAAGGTCGAACCCCCGGACTCAAGTGATGGATGGCGGAATGCAAACACCCAACACGACTTATTCCAATGGTTTGAACTGCATGTGCCTGGGTCGACACATGTCGCCCATGAAGCTGCATGCACTCCATCAGCATGCGTTCCTCTCCGGGAACTTAGGACAAAACATATACATTTACACAGTACTTTGGAATAATAATAAATTATTATTCCCAAGGGATTAATCCCCCAAGATTATCCCCTCTCTCTTACCTTTCAGCCCCCTCTCCCTTACCCAGGCTTTGTGGAAGCTTAGTACCCCATCACTCATTCATCGTGGTCGGTCCACATGCAGAGATGTTTATCTTTTATTAATAATGTGCATAATTACATGTACAAAATCAGGCTCTTGGCCTTTAACACTTAGGCTCTCCGGCCTAATAAACACATAAGCCTATCAGCTTATCAATACTCGACTCACTAGCCTACAAAACATGATTACAACAGGGCTCATCCTTTGGGATATTACAACGAGAGGAGAGCAGAGAGGACTGATTTTAATAGAACAGTTCGACCAACTAGATTGAGCCAGAAGGAGCCCCATTGATCCAGCTTGTTTTTTATTTTGTCTAGGATTTGGTTCCAGGCTGAATTGGGAAGAGATTTAAGACAGATTGGGATGCCAAGGTATCTGAAGGTTTTCCATTTTTCTATGAGAGGGAAACGAAAGATATCTGCTATTAAGTGGGTTGTTCTTGCAGGAGTGTTCCAGTTGTAGACATTGGATTTGGCACTATTTATGAGGGCTCC
>WSFP011591707.1:0-10185 GCA_009831015.1 Picea engelmannii
GGCAGGTGAAGAGTCTCTCATCACCCAGTGTAAGAAGGAACTAGCTTCGAGTTTGATATGAAAGACCTCGGTCTCATGCATTATTACTTGGGACTAGAGGTATGGCAGAAGCATGGTGAAGTATTCCTTGGACAAGGAAAGTAAGCAGTGAAGATTCTTCAGAAGTTTGGAATGATGGATTGCAAATCCATGGACACTCCTATGACCACGGATATAAGGAAAGTAAGAGACTCGACCAGATATTTGTTTTGTTGTAAACACCCTAAGCCAATTCCAGGTGGAACCCAGACATGAGCATTGGATAGTTGCAAAGCATGTTCTAAAATATATTCATGGGACACTAAACTATGGTTTAAGATATACCTCATCCAGTGATATACAGCTTCATGGATTCACAGATTCAGATTGGGCAGGGAGTGTAGAAGACAGAAGGAGAAATTCAGGGATGTGTTTCAGCTTGGGCTCTGCTATGATATCTTGGGGCAGTAAGAAAGAAAAGTCTATCACACTCAGCACAGCAGAAGCAGAATATATCGCAGCAGGTGAGGCATGTACAGAAGCAGAATGGCTGAGAAAGTTGATTTCTGGATTATTTGATCAGGTTCCAGATTTGACCATAATATATTGTGACAATCAGAGTTGTATAAGGTTGGCTATCGAACACCCAGTGTTTCATGAATGGTTGAAACACATTGAGATCAAATACTACTTTATTCGAGATAAAGTCCAAGAAGGAGAAGTGAAGTTCCAGTATATCTCCACATATGAGCAGAGAACAGATATTTTGACAAAGCCTTTGTCCAGGATAAAGTTTGCATACTTACGAGACAAGTTGGGGATCGTGGAGATAACTCCCTTAGTTGAAAGGGAAGAGATGGCTCTCCAAGCTGGGAGGGAGCACTGATATATCATTGATTTATCGATAGTCATTTTCCAATTTGAAAAATGGTCCAGGATGGGCAGTTCCTTTCCAATTTGGAAAGTGGTTTGAGATTTTGACGGACAAGCATTTTCCAATTCGGAAAATGGTCCAGATCGGACAGTCATTTTCGTAATGAAAATGGTTAGATAGATTGTTGATGTACCATAGACAGCGATTCCCCTTGTGGCCAGTGTGGGGGATTGGTCTAGGACAGTCATTCTTCTTGGCAATCACTCTCAGTAGTGGTCAAGTAGAATGGTTTGCCTCGTCGAGCAATCATTCTTTCAAAGTTCACAGTTGTGAGCAGTGTCGAAGAATGGTTTGTTTTGGAGGTTGGTGCAGGACAGTCATTTCCTTAGGAAATGGTCCGAACAGTCATTCCCTAGGGCAGACTCATTCTCTCCAGGTTGCACTATGTTTAATGTTGGAGGAATGGCCCAGTTAGGTGAATGGTCCGGGTTCAGCAATCAGGGACAGGCATTCCCTAGGGAAGACTCATTCTATCCAGGTTGCACTATGATTAGTGCCGGAGGAATGGCCCAGTTAGGTGAATGGTCCAGGCTCAAAAATCAGGGACAGTTATTCTTACTGTATGAAGGCAGATGCTCTTCCAGATCTCACAAATGTGAGTGAAAGAATGGCCCAGATGACTCAACTTGTATCATGATATTGTTTATGCAGGTTGATATCAGATGATATGACTGTTGTAGAGACTGTATGTCTCTGAACAGTAGTTGTATACTACTGTGGTGGATGTGTTCCACTGATTGTGATTATGTGTCACTGGTTAGTAGTCGTGTGCTACTTGATATGGTTGTGTACCACTGGATAGTAGTTATGTACTATTATGGATAGACACAGTTGTGTTCTATCAGATGACATTGTACTGATTGTCATGGAGATTATCCAATTGGATAATGTTGACGGTGCTCGTGATTTGATCATGAGAGATAGCCTGTGTGGCTATGATGATGCTATCGATTGAATGGTTTGTTTTTGCTCAAGACCATTGCCTTTTATACCTCCCTAGCTAGGAGGGAGTGTTGATATTATGGTAGTTGCGAGAGGTATTAACCTTGACTTGTGACCTTTGATGAGATTAGAATACACCAGGAAGCAAGAAGAACCCTAAAAGACTTGGACATAACCCTAGAAGTAAAGTCGGCTAAAGAGAATATTTTATATTGAGTCTTTAGCCTCCAGAAAGAGAAGTCGGCCCAGACAGCCTGGAAAGAGCAGTATAAATATAAGGCGCCAAAGCTCATTTGATACACACAATTCGAAACTGCAGAAATCTGGTAGTGCGCAAGTCTGGGGAGCAGCTGCAGCTGCAGTGACTGCAACTTGTAATTTCGGTCTTTCTGGGTTGGACTTTCTGATCAGTCTTGGTTATCCTTGCTTGGTGCATTAGCGTTGGTTGGCTATTGATTTGCTACCAGAATTCTTCTCTCTGTCAAGGTCAAGGTGCTCGGGAGTGGCATTCATGCCTATGGTTGGGTGACAATATTGCTATACTGTCTATGGTTAAACGAGCACACCCACTTTTCTAACACTATAGCCTACAGGGGAGCCCCCTTAGACTAATACGCCCTCCCTCTAATGAGGTCAAAAGGGAGGGGACATGACACATTATCTGAAAATTTGTGCACTATTGATCTACTTATGTTGCTTTCCCTTCTTATACAAAGGGATAACCTTCATTGTAAAAAAGGGCCTTCCCTTTGTTGTCCAAAGGAATGCAGTAACCTTCATTATGCAAAGAGATATTCTTCCTTTTGATATATAAGCAAGGAAAGGGATAGCATTCCCTTTGCATAATAACTTTAAAGATTGGTTTGAGAGGAGAGATTTAAAAAAATTCAGGGCTGTGCCTTTCCTAGTCATCTGGAGGATCTGGTTAGCCTATAATGCTTGTATATCTGAAGATACTAAAACCCCACTGTTTCAAGTTGTGGCACAGTGACTAGCATTATTACCAAATTTTCAGATCAAAGATAAAATAAGAAGACAAAGAAGAGTGGAGGATCTGGTGATATAGATAAAAATCACCCCTGGAGCTTTTCAGGCAGCAGGTCAGCTCTGTGGTGTGGGTTATGTTCTCTACCTCTCAGAGTTACATTATTTCACTGGCAAAGCAAACATAGATTTGGGTACAAACAACCTGAGCGAGTTCATGGCTCTACTATTACTCATGAAGTCTTCAATAAATAAAGATATAGTATGCCTCCAGGTCTTTGAGGACTCAGCATTCACGCTCAACTGGATGAATGACTCTCTTCAGGTACAAAACTCTGGCTTACTAAATATATCCATGCATATAAAGGATCTTGCTGGAAGGTTTCAGATGATCTCCTTTGCACATATCTTTTATGAGCTCAAAAAACAGGCAGACTCCTTATCTAAGGAGGGACTACAATGCTTACAAAACACTATTACAGAAGAAGATTTTTTGGAAGGTTCCTTACATAGCTCGAGGTCTCGTCTTATTTCTGACTTTTAAACAGTGCCTGTGGCAGGGAGAAAAATTGTACATATGTTAGTCCTGGTCTATGAATTTTTTAAAAGCCTTATTTTGTGGTTTTGTTCGTCAGCTTATAAAAGATTATTTTGGGAGGTCTGTACTGAAAGCGTTAGTTAGAATGCTAAACATGTTTGGAGTCATGATGAACTGGCTGTTGGTGAACAGCTTACTTTTTTGTCATACGCAGTTGCATCTTGAAGAATGTATTTTGGTTTCTGACTGGAAATAAAAGTACGATTTTTTCTGAGGAAAAAAAAAGGAGCGTGGAAATAGTGTCAAAAATATAGAAATGCTATAATTCAGCCCATAACAGAACATATATTTTGGCAGATGGTGGGGAAATAACATTTACATGGCTATAATATTTAGCCCTCTTCTTCCTGTGTATATTTCAAACAGAGATTTAAAACACCACAGTTGAGAGAATTAGAAAAGTCTTATCTCGTATGTGTTTACATTACCATTTAGTACTATAGCTTTATTTCATTTTGACTATGCCATGATAGACATTTAGATAATATTTGTATGCATTCCCGTTTAGGAATATAGATTTATTACACTTAGATTATGTCATCATATGTGTTTAGTTGACTGGGGAATTCCAAACAAGTTATTAGATCATACCATTCCCTCTTGAACTGCATCAATAGTAAGTCCTTTGTGGAGCAAACTGAGTCGCAATGACAGCCAGATTTTTTTACTGCTCTTTATAGCTCCATCTTCCTCACCGCGCTCCAGTTTGCAGACAACACAGGGAACAAGCTGTCCTACTGTGAACAGATCCTTTATGGACAAATTCGCAGTTTCCTGCAGAGCAATGAGCAAAACAAATGTGATTGTGTTATACCAAGTAATTACTAACAAAGTGGCATGATCAGTAGGGAAAAAGGAGGAAGAATTATTACAAGGATATATGTAAAAGAGACTTGAAAAAAGAAAAAGAAAAAGTACAGCATAAAAAACACATTAATTGGTTACCTATTTAGCTAATAATTACAAAGAAACCTGTAATTATATAAGTTTTGTAGAAAAAGAATCAATGACAGAAAATACAAAATCCAGGTAATACAACTTACATTTCTGGATTCTGAGATTTCTTTCTTGTGTAGTTTCTTCTTTATAATAACATCTTGAGCAGTACTTAGCATTATGCTTTGTAACTCTGATAAGGAATCAGATGCTTCATATGCAGTGACAATCCCACGCAGGCCACCAGGGAGGCTTATGACAAGATCCTTACTATTCACCTCCGCAATGACTCCCCACAGCTTCATTCCAGTTGATAAACTCTGCAAATGCGTTGAATGAATACGAGAAAAGCAAAAAGTGGACTTCAATTGTATGTAGAGATCTAAAGACTCCAAACTAAGCTTCAGTTATGTGAACCTACCGTTCAATAAGACAAATGAACAGACAATCATTTGCAGTTCTCTTGAAAGTAAATATGTTTTACTGAAGATGAGTGCAACTTGTAAGGACAAAAATAACATGCTTCTTGTGAAAAAGCAGAAGTGTTAGGTATTGCCGTCATCCAAAGTCCTCTCTTTGAATTCAATGTCTATGCCAAGGGGTCTTTTTTAGAAGAGGCCATGAACAAGTGTGGAAGAAAATGATGACAATATTAGGATACCTATGCAAAATACATCTGTTGTACTGCATGCATTCTACAAATCAAAGATAGGTGTTTCATATTGGGAAGAGCATGGGCAAATTACCACTCAATTGTTAAATGTCGTTTAATATCTACTATTCATCACATGGAAAGAAGTAATGACAGAATTGTAAAACCAAAAAACACTTTTTGTGTGAAATACAAAAGCTAAACTAGCATAGATCCATCTTAATCCTGGATTTGTTAAATGCCAAGGGGGATCAAAAAGTTTGAGGTGCAAAACTCTTGGCAGTTAATAGATCTGATGTTAAGATGGATCTATGCTAGTGTGCACATGTGTAATATAGTCAGCCTTTTTTATGTCAGTAGGATCATTTCATAAAGATAGACACACACTCAAAGTAATGACATCTGCCTCCAGCAATGTTGTAGAGCACCTGACTTCTGTCAGAAAAATAAAATTTACTATGATCATGTGGGTGTTTCAGATTAACATTAAGGTGGTGTTAGAAAATTTAATGTTTAATTGTGTAGAAACTTATGTGGCTGTCAATTGGGTCCACCCCGAGCAGTTGTAAGAAGGGGATATTATCCTTCCCAACCAGGTTCAATTCCCGCAAGTGATATGTTGAGCTCTTCTTAAGCATACGGTTGACAAAGCCTTGAGCTTCTGCAGAATCCAGTTTACCTTGGGTACCATCCTCGGAATGGAGGAAGTGCCCAGCAGCTTTCTCCGGGAAGTGTAATTCATGGATGAAAAAATAAAAAAGCCTATGTGGCTAACTAATAGCCAGTATTAGGGGCTCCAGTCATGGATCAGCCTTGCAAATGGCTTCCCCCTGTATTACCTAGAAGAGTATAAATAGTTGATCGTACCTCCTTGTTTGTACATAGATGGAGATGGAGATACAAGACAATTATTATTTATACCTTTGGTATAAATGTGTGTGTTAGCTATCTCATGTGGTTTATCATGGTAACAAAGCAGGAACTATGTCCTGAAGCTGTTGTGCATCATTTTTGTGGCATACGGCCATTGACATTGGTATGTTACTGAAGCCATCTCTTGCCCAAAGAAGCAGCATGTGTGAACAGATTGTGTGTGAGAGTTTGTTAAATGTGGAGTGTGAACAGGACAATGCTACTGTTAGTGTGAAAATTGACACCGTTATATAGCCTGTGAACAAGATTTTAAATCTATGGATGGGTTGTCTTGGAGAAGCCTGAAAATTCAGGGAGTTGAGTTGGAGAAGCTTTTGTAACTAAGTGTGATTGAGAGCCTCTAAGGATGAGCGAGCTATGGATGACGCCATGAGCATTGCAGATCCGACTTACAAGAGTTAGAACAGTCGCGCAGATAATTTAAATCAACATTAATCAATCTGACGAACAGATTTGCAAGTAATGACATCTGAGGGTATACGGAAGGGAACCCAAGCATGATGAGTACAGGTAAGACACAATCTGAGACACCAAAAAAACGCTGCATATTTGTGAAAAATATAGAGAGTGACATGACTCCAAACAGGCATGCTGTTAGGCTGAAAACCTAAATATTCAAAGGTTTGGAAAAATTAAATGTTGGGATCTGTTGACCGCCCATTTTGCAACGGTGGTCAACTCATGTGCCATGAAGTCTGCATCATCAGATGCACCTATGTTCCAGACAGTATGGGTTCTACTTGGGCATTTGATGCCCCAGCACAAATTTTGTAAACGAAATTTCCGCACCCCTGCGTGGGTTAATAATGTAATGAGTCGGCATGAGTCAATGTTAGGTCAGGTACCTTTGGATGTTTCCATTAGGGGAGTTCCTTTCACCGAGGGCTTTTTATCCTCAGGTTGTTAACCGGGCTCTCGGGCCTGGCTGACTTCCCTTGAGTTTTTCCCTCCTCACATGCAATAATTTCCTCCAGAGTGGTGAACGGCGTCCTAGTGGTCTCGTCCTTTGGTATCCTTTGTGTAGGAGTGTTGTAAATGACCATGCTAGACAGTGTAGAAAGTTTCGCGGAATTTCGTCGAGTCTAGATAGGTTTTTTTTAATTAATTAAAATTAATTAATTTTCCTAAGGTTGGAATTTTAATTATTTAATTAATTAAATGTTTTTGAGAAATTAATGTAAAAACTCGGCCATGGGGTTTTTGATAGGGGTATTTGTGCTCAAAAAAAATGGAATAGCACCCCCTACACCCATTGACCAGGTTTCAGCTCAGTCAGACAAGTTTTACTAGGTCTTTGTCCACTTAGAGTCAGAGTCAGTCAAAACAGCAATTTTAATTGCTAAGGTGACATTGCCGAAATGTCAAATTATTGTAATTTTTGAGTTTTTGAGTTAGTGGTATGGTGGCAATGAGCAAGTTAGACCCCCCTAACCTACCCAAACCCATCCTAACCACTTAAAACCTTAATCTACCCACTTAACTTACATTCTCACCCTTTTTCCCCCCTCCCTAAGGGGAAAAACGACCCCCCCCCTCATTCAAACCTTAATCTCTTACCTTGATACTTTGAGTGGGCCCCTCATATATGAGGTGCGCCCTTCCTAAGCCAACACTTGTCCATTCCCATGGCCCACGCTCCATCTCACTTGCATATGTGGCGCCCTCCCTCATTGCTCACGCCCTCCTTCCTAGCTCACGCCCTCCTCTTATTGCTCATGCCCCCTCTCCTCTCATGCCACTTGGTTATGACTTGGCATGTGTTGTGGGCCTCCTCCATGAGAGGTGCGCCCCCCTTGGCCTCTTCTCTCACCCTCCTATGGCCCACGCCCTTCCACATAAGCAATCCTAAGATAAAACCCTAGATAGGGCGCCCCTCTTCTAGAGATTCTCAATCTCTCTCCAGATCTAACACATGGCTTCCATCAAAGGCCCCTCTCTTTGCCTCTAGAGCTATAAGAGAGACCCCTCCTCACTCATTTTATTCACCATTCTTTGAGCTACTGTTATGCTGCTGAAATTTCACTCCACTCTCTTGCTCTTGCCACCAAGCCACCCACTCATTTGCTCTTGAGATTTTGCTCTCACATTTTGGAATAATAGAGAAAAGCTTTGGAGGATTATGAGGAGATCTTTGAGTATTCTGGATTACTTCTACATATGAGGTGATACTGTGTCTTAGTTTTTTATGTGATCATTGGTAGTAGATCTTGAGTTGAATTATTTTGCTTGGGTAGGATAGCTTTGATTATTCTGGTTATTCTATGTGTATGTTGGGTAGCTTAGGGTTTGCAATTATTTCGCTCTAAGTTAGTCTCAATATCACTATCTATTCCATGTTTCACATGTTCTTCTAAGTTTTGCAGGTCATCTCAAGAGGATCATTGGGATAGCATCCGGACGGAGTCTACCCTTGCCCCTCTCTCAAACTTCTAGCTGTTCTTATTGTCCATTTATTTCTGCATACATTTCAGCTTCATGTCAGCATACTAACACTCTTAGATAGGTCACAATATCACATTTTTCTTGCAAATTTTTGTGTGAAAATTTTCTGTGTTAAAGCAGAAAATTTTCTCTAACGTTTGTTGTGTTTTTTCAGCATTTCCAGCAAGCTTTTGCTTGCTGGTTTTTGCAGAAACTTACCAGCAACAAGGGGAAACTCTGCCGAAATTCGTCCACAAGCTTCAGCCAAAGCATATCTCATGTGGGTAACGAATTTCTAACGTTTTCCTAGTATATTTCTGTATATTTTGTACTATTTCACTAAGTTTTTCTTGTATATTTGTCAACTAACTTATTGCCGACACCTTGGGAGTGTGCTTGGCCTAGCCAACCCCCCAAAATCGTCTTGGCTTGTTTTGTTTTTCATTTCTAAGTTATTAAATCAATTTTTTATTTTTTGGTTAATATTGCTGAGATAGTTTCTGCCTGAGCAGTCGGCCAGGAGCCTATCTGACATTCTCTCTCTCCGGATTTCCGGACTTAGAGAACGAAGATTGAATGCCCTGCTTTTCTGTGCAGTTATATCTTAGGAATATTAATCTAATGTGCCGACACCTTGGGGGAGTCATCCCCAAAATCGCCCTGGCCTAAAGGAAATTTATCTTTGATTCAGTTTTGGCTTTCATATTTGCCGGCACCTTGGGGGAGTCATCCCCAAAATCGCCCTGGGCTTAAGGAAATTAACTTGTGATGATTTACATGCTGTCTAGTTAGAATATTTCTAGATTATCATCATTTGCAAGTTTTATCTTTTTTAAGCTATCTCATTTTATGCCAATGCTCTCATGATGAATGACTAGATGTTAGATGCAATCCAATATGCTATAGCTCGTCTTGTCATTTAGTTGTTTACATTCTTTTAGTTGCATATTATGTGTGAGATGGTTTAAAGGTTCTTGGATCCATTTTGATGCTCACTTTAGCCCACGTCTTTCTTTTCTTTTGCATATATGGTATAATACTTATGGGTTAATGTTTATGGTTTAAGCACTTAAATGCTCACGTCTTGCACATGCATGATCTCACACCTATGGTTAAATATTGCACATGTTAAGCATCTTGAGCTCACGTTTTGATCATTGTTATAACATCTAAATGCTCACGTCTTAACTCGTGGTTGAAGCACTCACGTCCTAGTTTCATTTCTAGCACATCTTATATCATTAATTTTCTGTTTATGGTTTGAATCAGCCACGTCTTGCTTATATGAACTCATGCTTATGCGTTTTATATTGCACATTTTAGGTATCTATGCGCTCAAGTTATTTATCTTTATGGTCTAAGGCACATACACTTACATCTTTACATCTTGCAAGGTGCCCACGTTTCAGCTTTCATTTTCGTTGTACATGTGAATGGTTCATGGTTTATGGTTCAATATCTTGCAACGTTCCTTTCATGTGATGTTATTTTGATGGTGCAACACTGTGCTAATTTTCCTTTACATTTTGCTATGTTAATGGTGATTTGATTACACTCAGCAAGCACTCAGTTTTCATACATTTTGCTCACGGCCATACGCTGAAAACATAATTTTCAGAGGTCAAAAACTTGTCTAAAAGCAACCCAACACACCTAAAGACCCACCCGAGGGTCATAATAACTTTTAGTAACATTTTAGGGGCCTCATTCCTCTGCCTCCACCATCTAAAACGGGTTTGAGGGACAGTCCAGGCGGTAGTGGCGGGG
>WSFP011591710.1:0-10185 GCA_009831015.1 Picea engelmannii
TTATTGGGTTTTCAGACTGTGTAGACTCTCTGTCCTTTATCTGAAAGTCAGACACTCCAAGTCTCAGTGCACCCCAAGATTTTATTGGAAAAGACATTATGCTCTCTTACATTTCTCGCAAGGTGACATTAAATATGTTAAAATCATAGATGTTGGTAAACGACTGCTGAGTTTTCATGCCCTCTCTCTCCTTTCTCCTTTCTCTGTTTTCTTTTTCATTATTTTATGTGGTATAATGGAGTCATTTTCGTGCCAGTCGATTTGACATCTGAGTGTTTTCCCTTCCTATTCAAAGATAACTTGTGATCTTTCGCTTCTTGATCTACACTCTGAAAAGCTAATTGAGTTTTGACGCTTCTTTACACATTAGAAGTAGCTTTGACTCTGCATCTAGGTTTTTGCCAAGGCAGCTGGTGATTTGCAAGACCTAGGCTTTATTATCAAGTTTTTTTCTAGTGGCTTTTATTTCCCTTGATGAATATATTAACGAACAACTTACTGGTGAATGTTCATGTGGCATAAGTCGGCTCAATTTGATATTTAAGTTTTTTTTTTAATAAACATCCCAGGGTAGATGAATGTGTAACATCTGTGCTTGTAATTCAAATATATTAAAAAGAATCCATTATGAAAAAAGAAAATTTAACAAAAGAATAGCAACCATTAATTGATATATATATATATATATATATATATATATATACACACACACACCAGTGTAGATTCATCTTAACTCTGGATCTTTTAAGCACTGAGAAATTTGCATTGCAATTTCTTTTTGATCTCCCTCGGTGGTTAATATATCTGGAGTTAAGATGGATCTACACTGGTTCTTCTCAAATATATACAATTTGTATCAGTAAGGCATGTGCAAATTACAAAAAATTCTAGTTGGTAATTAAATTTCAAAGCATTTGCCAGCAAAAGCACAGCCCAGACAATGTTACATTAGTAGTCAAATAAATGAATTTCAAGACTTCTACCAATCTGATCAGATGGGTGTTACTTTAGCTATCAAATAATTACTGAATATTGACCATTTGTTTGCAGGTTATAGCAGAGAGGAAAGAACGTGAAGCCTTGGGTGCTACTCCACTACATGAGCGTTCCCTTCCATGAGATTTATTTTTAGTGGTAATTAAGTGTTGGGAGGCCTATTGCTTCCAGATTAGGCATTGGGATATCCATGGTGTTAATTTTGCAATAATGAATAAATTGCAGTGTAATTATCAAATTGCTCAAACAGCTGGATCATTTAGAGCAGAACTAGGAATTGTTTCCTTCTTCAGCTCCATGCTGACATTATTATCTGTATTGAAGGGTGTGCCCATGTGGAAGCATTTTTCAACTGCACATTTTACTTGTGGACAGAATCACTGGTTTCTGGGTTTGGTTTCGCTGCAATTTATCCTCTAATTGATAAATCTTTAAAACTAGAAAGATCAATGGTTTATCCATGTAGGACTCTTGTTTTTAATGCACGATAGATGTTCTTCTTTAACCTTTTTTGTACAGCAGTTTTTATGTACTATAAAAACCCAGTCCTTGTAGGACCCTGCCATACACTCGGTTTTTCTATGACCACCATTTGCATTCTTATGGTTTGTGGATCTGCTAACTATTTCTGTAGCTGATGTATAAACCACGATTTTCCCATTCCTACATAATTCCCACAAACAGGGCTACCAAGAACCCACTCATGAATTGTTGACCAGGATAAAGGATCCCGCCACCCACTCAAGAATTGTTGACCAGGATAAAGGATCCCGCTACCGACTCAAGTATTGTTGACCAGGATAAAGGATTCCCCCATTACATCACATGCACGTGGTAATGGCAAGGGACTTGTTTTCAGACCGCATGGTATTCTTCTTGTCACACCAGTGGTTCCCAACCAGCCATAACCCTATGCCCATAGAAGGGCTTAAACGTTTCTCTCAAAATAAATAAGATACCACGCAAAAACCTAGTCACTTTGACATAATTAAGCAACAACTCCAAGTAAGTCAAAAGATATGGTATTGTATCACCCTTGACCATAATGCCGTGAACAATGGCCTTACTGTTAACTTGTAAATATATAATACACAACTAATTGTGATCTAAGTTAGACCTACCCATTTCTGTTACCATGCATAAATTTGGTGAAAATGGACAAAAGGCCACCTCATAATTTCCAAGAAAGACTATTACAACTTTCAACCGACTCGGTGGGCAAACTGTGCTGATTTTCCCAACTGGAAAACAAATAGTAAAAACAGCTAAATCCTTTGAGATAAAGGTCAAAATGGGAATTTACACTTAGAAGCCCTAGGTGTCATTATAAAAAAACAAGAGGACGAGCAATGAACATAGCTAGCCCTACCTTGCAGGTCGCACATAGCTTCTATCTAGTGTGTTTTCAGAAGTTGGAAGGCATTTGAAAGCGTGTTATAACCAATGTTACCTCTCCAACCTGTGACCTCTCAGTGATCTCTGCCTTGAAACTGGTCAGTTCAAACTAATCGTGCTAACACTTGGCTATTGTTGATACTGATATATGCAACCTTGTTATAGTAAGGTGCTACGACTATTCTTTATGAAGACAATTAGTTAGTGTGCAAGTGTGTAGATTTCCACAGTTAACCATAATGTATGAGCTTGAGCTTTCTGGCAAAACAGTGTCAGAAGTTTTGAAATGTCCAACGTTTCGAGCGGACACTCCACCCATCATCAGGGATAATAGAAGCTCTAAGATGATGGGTGGAGTGTCCACTCGAAACGTTGGACATTTCAAAACTTCTGACATAGTGTTTTCCAGAAAGCTCAAGCTCATAAATTAGTTAGTGGTTGATTAGAGCAGCTCAGGCTTGAAAATATAAGGCCCATGGCATACTATATGATACTAATGTTGCAAATATCATCAAGCTCAGAAAAACTCATAGGCAACCTAAAAAAACTCAGAAAAATCAGAGATATTTGCAACACTGAGAGGAAATCAGAGGTATTTGAAACACTGTATGATATACGATGCATAGCCTAGAGATAAATTAAGTTTAGGGAGAGAAAACAACAGATGTTAATTCAAGTGAAAGAGACATTTTCTAGAGATAAATTAAGTTTAGGGAGAGAAGACAACAGATGTTAATTCAAGTGAAAGAGACATACATACGCGGGTAAATGGTTGAAATCCTTTGTTTCTGCGGCCCAATGTCATTAAAGGAGTGCTACCCATTATTATAATAACATGTGTAGTGAGGTGTTAATACGTTCTAATAGACAAAAGGAAACGTCATTTTTGTGAACCTCGGATTGTGCATTTTGCAGTTGATATTCACATTTCTTGAATGTGGCATTCTGCCCTGGCATGTTCCCCGACCTAGGATTCCAATTCCCAGTCCTCCATGTGCACATATCCGTTTTTTATTTCAACCTGTGTCTACTGGTTCTTGCAATGACGGGCGTCTTCTGTTTCCGCATGGCAGCAATTAAAACTGTAATACATGTTACTTTTTCCTATGATTCATGAAAACTAAATATAAAGGCACAGATAGTAAGCAAAATCCAGAAAGATGATAACGTGTAGTAGAAGATGTTGTTTGTTTTACAGGATTGCTTGATTGATGTCCACATTTTCTTAAGTTGTAAGATTTCTGCGTATGAATATAATCACATTTATTACCGTCTTCAAATCTGGTTAAAATTCAGAGTAAGAAAATAGCACAAATGAAATGCAGCTTTGTTTTAATGTTGAATGACTAGTTTAGATTTATTGACTTTGGATTTGTTGTTAAGAATAGAAATTTTTTCCAGTTTAATTCGGAGTAAGTTAATTTTGTAGCAAATTGGCCTTTTTGCTGGCCACAAATCTATAAGAATCCAGTAGAAATCTCAGGGATGAGCAGAGTTATACCATGATCCAACGTGTGTGCATGACAGAACATTGTTCTTAGACGTTTTGCCTAATTCTAAGTTGACCCATATTGTTAAAAATTCAATCAGAGCTCCAGATCAACGAGAATTTAAACTTTCTGTATCATCAGATCTCGGCAACTAGGGGAAATTTGCTACAAGATTCTCCAATTAATAATTCAAGTATTTGTATACGTCTAGCAGCCTTAAATATACATTCTCCAAGTATTTGTATAAGTCTAGCAAGTATTTGTATAAGTCTAGCAGCCTTAAATATACATACAATTGTAGCTATCCATAAAGTGCACCAGCAGAACTTTCAAAGGAAGATTAAATATACATACAATTGTAGCTATCCATAAAGTGCACCAGCAGAACTTTCAAAGGAAGACCATGCAAAAAATATGGACACTATGTGGACACTTGCCTCTCGATGGTGTAACCCTCTCAATCATTTCACTATCATTTAATAGTTGAGCATAACACTTGTAAATCTGGTGTATAATTAAGTGTAGCTCTATTAATAATTAGAATTCTTTCATTGCCATCACAATATAAACTAATTTATTAATTTGGAACCGTACTTGTCTGTATGCATCAGTTAACCACTAGATGGATGTTAAAGGATGGGAACATAGTAGCAAGTTACTTAATAGAACTTGGATATAATAGTATGTTCCATTAACAACTTACATACCGTGTTCCATAATGAGTATAACGCACATGTATATAGGTATGCCAATGACATAATCTCAAAAATATTTCTGATAATCTCAACAGAAATGAATTGATATTACCCAAAAGAAAGCAATACGAGTCTATATGGCATAGAATGATGTGAGAAGACTCTCAAAACTATTTGAATATTTAGTTGATCTAGGCAGTGAATGATATAAATGTATTTGGCAACAATAATGCTCAAATATAAATATATTTTTGATGTGGGTGCATTTCATCTTGCAAAGTTCAATGATTGACCAGTTGAACTTCTCAACATCTATCTTTTCTCAACATCTATCTTTTTGGCAGTATTCAACGCATCTGTAGAGGCTTGGAGGTTGGTATTCATTGGAAAATTTTGATTGCTTGATTAGTGGTGTTGAAAGGAAATGGGAAAGTAGACATTATTATACACATACCAAAACTATAAAACAATGAAATATAGTACATATAAATACACGAAGCTTTGTCTCAAGATAGACAAACTACCTTGATCACACAATTTACTTGGTTGAACAAATATCTCAACTTCACACCAATCTGGGAATCATCTAGTTGGACAAAATATCTCAAATCCAACCAGTTTCAACAACTTCCTAAAGACTAAGAAACATACTCTACGTGGAGATAAACTCTACCTAAATATGACAAATAATCATAATAAACACACATATGATCACACTTAAGACAAGTGGGAGTTACATATTCCAACACTCCCCTTTAATGATTATTTGTCTTAACCTTAGGTCATGGCTTCATCATCACCAAGTCCTCTTAATCAAAGCACCTCTTGATCAACAAAGTCTATATTTGGTCCAACCTAGTACTTTCTCTTCGTACCTTGATCATGCATCATCAAACTGTTAAAGTCCATATAAAGAAACAACCATTCATCGAAATGCATGGGTATCTAATTGCTGCAAACACCAGTCTAAAAGGATGTCCTTTAGGTACATGGTTCATTCAACCTCATGATGAACTCCCCTAGAATGTAAAACTCATTGTTTCTAGGCACCTCCCATAATCCACAATCAACATGGTCCACTCATAGAGTATTCAGTCCCATGGCATGGTTCATTCCTATAAGTGTTGAATAACTCTATAATAGAGTTTTTTGCACTACAAATCAATAGAGATACATGACAAAGGGGTATGCATATCTAATCAGGGCTTACACAATATGCTCTTTACATGTTACATAGATACATGTACATACATTACATACTCCATCCCATGGAGATATCTTGTACAAGCTCAAACATTTCAAGGACCAATACATTGAATCAATAAACATTACATCATAGACTTGCTACAAAAGTGTGACTCACATTAACATATGGTCATGAGTCTGTTTTATTTAACACAATTCACACAATTTACCTTGTTTGTCTGCAATCATTTCACTTCTGCTGCTTCTGTGCAATTGCCATTGTCACTAGCTTTCCTTGGACTAATTCTTAGTTGTTATCTAGAACAACATCTCTATTCTTCTTGCTTACCATTCTAACTCAAACGTATGCCTATCATCAATCCATGATTTCTCTAGCAAGAACAATGCAACTCGCTTCCACCTTATAACAAAAAAATGTTTATGCTCTTCTATTCACTTATATAATTGTTATCTAGAACACATACCACTTGGGAACCAGTCGTACCTTTGGGCCAAACACTGGTATCATGACTGTAAAGATTGAACAACTGGTCATCCTATGTACATACTTCCATCTCCGAAGACACCTAGGTACCTAACCACAATGCTCGTTAGTTCTCTAGGAAAATAGTCTAGATATGGGATGTATCCAAGTCAATCTTACATAAAAAAATTCTTTAAACAATTTATCATTAATGAACGGTTAGAGGTAACATGTAGCTAAACTTTCCTTCCAGCTACCACACACTTCACCACGTAGACTAAGGTTTGATTTTACATCAATTTTTTTGCCAAGCAGGACTTCAAATCGACAACAAGACCTAATATCTATCATCTTCCTCTTCTTCAATTGTTCACATGTTTGGAGTCTTTATCTGCGCCTTTGACCTTGGATCTACAGTTTCACTGTCAAATTATTGTCTTGGATTTTTCGTATCCACTCACCTGTGATTTGTCAGACTAGCCAATTCTAACAAAACCACTACATTTCATATTGAGTTGGCTAAGCTCAATAAAAAATGCTTTTGATTCCAAAACATTTACTATGTACTTCTATGGAGTTTCCAAACAAACAATTGTTAAGAGCAGTGAATTCTAACAAAGCATCCACATATTGAGTTAGACTAGACTTGACATGTTTATCTACATAAGCTCCAAATAAATTCGAAGACACATTTAATTTTACCATCGTCAAAGATGTTCACTATCAACATTGATGGATTCTCAATTAGTGCTACAACCTCGCAGATCTCCTCCTCCTACTTTGACGGAAACAACTACATCAATTACCGCAACACCAGGCCTCTCGCTTCTAGATGAGAATTCCACATTATTTGCAATCGAGCAGAGCTATGATGGCATCGACTATACTCATGCTGTTTGAGAACATGATCAACTCTGGCTTTATGGGTTAAAATGAAAGGAAATGAGAGAGTAGATATTATTACACACAAACCAAAACTGTGGGTGAGCGCTCTATTAAACAATGAAATAGAGTACACATAAATACACAAAGCTTTGTCTCAAGATAGAAAAACTACCTTGATCACACAATCTACTTGGTTGAACAAATATCTCAGCTTCACACCAATCTAGGAAGCATCTAGTTAGAGAGAATATCTCAAATCCAACTAGTTCCAACTACTTCCCAAAGACTAGAAAACAAACTCTACATAGAGATGAACTCTACCTAGATATGACAAATAATCATATTAAGCACAAATACGATCACACCTAAGACAAGACAAGTGTGGTATTGTATAAGTACTTCGCCACTTTTGTTGGAATTTTATTATGTATTAATATCCTTCTAAGTTTGCGAGAGCAAAAACACAGAATGACAAGTAGTAGATAAAATGCATATGCAACAAGGCTAGAGAAAATATGCATAGTTGAAAGGGGGCGATTCTAGGTATTTTATAGGGCTTTATGAACTCATTTGGTTGAAAATTTGATTGCGTTGAAAAACAATGATGAGGATTGGAGTAGAGGCACCATTGAAGCACTTGAGTGGTCAATGTATTGAACATGTGTGGGTTTATATTGTGAAGTTGTTGTACGCTGAATTTAAGTTGTCTTGCAAACATGTCTTGTCAGATTTGGTCTTGTGGCAGTGTGCCATGTGCATTCTAGTTTCATGAAGCTTACATTTTGCTGCAGATGTGAGTGTATCAATGTCAAGACTCCAATTACGAAAGAGATTGGGTGAGAATCATTTGGAAGAATACTATTTTCGACACAAGTCATTTTACAAAAATAGGTTGAAAATTTTTGCTTTGTCCAGTTTTTTTCTACATCAACTACATTGTCTTGATTCAGTGTGAAACTGCATTGAACATTGAAGTCACTAAAGATGTAGATGATATCATATTTATCTCTCAAGTAATCTATCTTATGAGAATGTTGTCAAAGTGGACAATAGTTTATTTAAGACATTGTTCCAAAACACTATGGCGAAGTTATCTTTCATGCATACATGTCCAAAAGGAAAAGGATTAGAATATATGCCTGGCACTGTCAACATGCCTTCTAACTGTTCAACATCGTTCAACATAGTTGCTAGCTAAGTCACCTGACACGGGGACACAGAGGACACGAAAATACGAGCATCTGACACGAGCACGCTGACCCCCAAAAACATGACACAAATGACATGTTATATATATATATATATATTATGAATTACACATGCAAAAATGAAATAATTAAACTGTAAACATTTACATGATGATGATACAAGTTCAATCATACAACTAGTACTAACTTAGTAACTACCAAATCACTAAGTTACTAACATAAACGTTGGCATTGCCAACTCAACACCATTGTCCAAACCCATATCATCAGGAAACACATCCCACATCTTTGTCTTTCCCTTCAACCACTCTTCTCTTTGCCCAGTGCCTGCAAATAAGACAGAGATTGGTGTGCACATACACCACTAAGTCACTTGACACAATGACAAAGAGAATAGTTCAACAAAAGAGTTTATACTTGAGTGAAGGGTACATTTTTACTGGGGTCGTGACAGAAGAGTTCAACAATCAATGCCACCAACATCGAGGTACATAAAGGGCATGGTGCCTTTGATTAAATGCCAGTTCCATACCCTCTTACATGATAGAATCCAGTGGAAACATTGCAATCCTGCCAATCTTGAAATCCTGAAAACTGTTAAGTATACTGAATTTTGAATGGGACCTAAAATTCTTCTTTCTCCATATGAAGTCCAATGAGGTTGGAACCACTCTCAAACATCCCGAAACAATTAATGGTAATGTTAAAAATTTAAGTAAAAGTGTCATTTTACTTTAAGAATTTAATATTACCATTAATTACTAGGGCGGGTGAAATGGAGGAGGCGGGGACCTCTTTAATTAGAATCAACAAGGCAAAATAACCCGTAGTTGTACACTGAAACACGTCACAGCTGCAACTTGCATGAGAAAACATGAACCATAGTCATTTTCTGAGCAGGACACATGTCCTATTTTTAGGACACGCATGTCCTGTGAACATGACACATTCTAAATGCATCAAGTGTCCTACTGTTTCGTGTCCGACACGTAGGATACGCGACACGAGGGGGGGTTTGGACGTGTCAGGTGACTTAGGTTGTTAGGTATAATATACTTTATATTTGTATGGTTGTGATATTTTCCTTGAGATGTGGACTTGAACAATGCTTTCAAATAATCCTGTCATCTTTTTGTCCTTCATTGAGTGATAAATGTTGATTGGCATGTGCTATGTGTTTTTGTATGTGTTTCTATTCATTTGACCACATTTTCGAGCAACAATATTCATAACTCTTTTTTAAAAATTGTTTTCAATTGAAGCAAATGTTCCAAATCACTGATGCTACAATCTAGCAGAACACATACATTATGTTTTTCGTGATGGAACGAAGATAGACAATTGAAGTTTTTGCAAATTAAAAACACTATTGTTCCCTCCTAATTTTATTAATTGCCATATTTAATTTCCAGAATTTATTGCATGCATGTGTTCTTGGCAGCAGTTATAATTGCATCGATTGTTCCAACTACATAGTGCTCTATTGTTGCCAAGAGTCATTTGATAGTTTTGCTTGGTATGCACTTGTATTCTTTGCATAAAGGTGCTATGTTTTCTATCTTGGTAAGTTGATGCACTACTAGTATACAATCACATTCACCATCAATTTTGAAATTTGTGATGCAATGACCCTTCCATACAAGAATTTTCTCTTGACATTGTTTGATGGAATTACCATCCATGTCATTTTTCCTTTGTCACCAGTGAAATGGACAAGGAAGTTGATGAGATGGACAAGGAAGTGAGCACATGATAATAATGGGAAATTTGGTGAAATTCATATTGAATAATTTTTACCTTTTGGGTTTTGTTTATAATGAGGCTTTTGGGTTTTGTTTATAATGAGG
>WSFP011591711.1:0-10184 GCA_009831015.1 Picea engelmannii
TCAGATGCCACCTCACCATGGAAGTTTCTCCTTCTAGAAGATTCGAGAAAACGCTTGTTTTTCCCACGTGTAAGCATTCTCGCACCCTACTTATAGTGCAACCTGCAAACTGTTCGCACCCTAGCTATGATGCAGCCTACGACAATCAGGCATTCTCGCACCCTAATACATAGGAAACCTGCGAACTTCCTTTTTTATAAGGTTTTTACACGGGAAAATGCAACTTCTTTTCTCAAGAAAAGTTCTTCTCCCTTCTCTCTTCAGGAACTCAGGCCACTGACCCCTCTGAAGGAAACAGATAGGTTTACATCATTAACAGTCATAAGGATGATGAAAATAATGTGTAATATCTACTTTGATCAGTAATGATAGCCTGAGGAACACCAAAACGAGCAATGATGTGATTGAATATGAATAATGTTGCAGTCCTTCCGGTATTGTCGAATGTTGGCATTGCCTCGACCCATTTCATAAAATAATCTACGGCTGCAATAATGTATCCATGCCCCCTGATCGAGTGAGGGTGACATGTCATGAAATTGATACCCCATTTCACAAAAGGACCAACGGAGACCACAGGGTGTAGAGGAGCGGGGTGTGAGCGTATTTTATTGTTGTAGGGTTGGCAAGTGTGGCATTTTTGGACGAAAATTATACAATTGTTGAATAAAGAAGGCCAAAAATACCCTGTCCGTAAGATTTTCTGGGCAGTATCATACCCAGACATGTGACCACCACAGGCTCTAGAATGGCAGTCATTCAGGGCTTTCTCAGCTTCGTCAAACGTGAGGCAGCATCGAAAAATGGAGTCAATCCCACGACGATAAAGAGTATCACCGAGGATAATATATTGATGGGATTGGTAGCGTATTCGACGACGGTCAGTGCTAGACAAATTGGGCCGGAAAGTCTGGGTCTGGAGATATATGATGATATCTCCGTACCAAAGGTCATCAAAACTGATCAGGAAAAGGGATTCATCGAGTAATGAATCTTCTGCTACATTTTCTTTCTCATAGCAGGGAAGGTCGCATATCAATTCGGTAAACACCGAGGATTTCTTGGACTTAGAACGTTCGAATTCTAAGTCAAACTTCTGGAGTATTACGATCCATTTGGAGTATTTCCCCCCTAGCAATTGATGTGTAAGAATGTGCTACATAGGGTTGCAGTTAGAAATCACTGTAGTTTTGCGTAAAAGGATATAATGCTGGAAACGTTGAACAACTTGGACGACTGCTAAGGCCAATTTTTCAACATGTAAATACTTGGTTTTGGTAGTCATGAGACTCTGAATCAAGTAATAGATGACATGCTCATCATGAGAATCATCCTCCTAGATGAGAACCATAGCGATGGTATAGTCTAAGGCTGCGAGGTAAAGGAAATAATCCCGACTGTAATCAGGTGGGAAGAGTAGAGGGGTACGTGTCAAAGACAGTTTCAAAGCTTTGAAATCTTTGTTGGCAGTGGTATCCCATACTAACTCAGAACCATTCTTGAGCAGTCGCGTAAATCCAAGAGTTATCTCAGCATAGTTCGGGATGAAACAATGGAAAAAGTTTGCCTTCCCTTGCAAACTTTGTAACTAGCAAAGTGAGGAAGGAGGAGGGAGATTGAGAATCGCCTTGACTTTCAAAGGATCTACCCTGATCACTTGACGTGAAATAATAAATCCCAGAAGTCGGTCAGATTCTACGCAGAAAACACATTTGTGGGGATTCAAGCGTATATGGTAAAACTGACATCGAAGGAAAATGACGTAGAAGTGTATCATATGATCTACACGGTGCATGGAATGTGCGGGTAAGTCATCAATATATGGTTGCACAATGTGCTTTATGTCATGAAAGGCGTAAGACATAGCACGTTGAAAATTTGCACCGACATTCTTTAAACCGAATGGGAGTTTTCGATAGGTGAAAGTGCCCCAAGGAAAAATAAAAGCGGTCTTGTGTTGGTCCGCTGGTATGATATTGATTTGATTATATCTTGAGAAACCATCCATCATAGAGAAGATTTCACTTCTGGCACAATCGTCGACGATCTGGTCAACGAAGGGGGTAGGAAAGTTGTCTTTAGTACAAGCTTTATTAATGTCCCTATAATCAATGCACACGCAGATTGTGCCTTGTTTCTTGTCGATCAGAACAAGATTGGAAACCCAGTCAGTTAGAGCCACTGGGTAAATGAAGCCATCCTTAAGAAGTTTTTCAACTTCAAGCTTGATAGCGGCTACTTTACGTGGGTGGACCGGACAAATTCGTTGCCAGATGGGTTTAGCACCCGGGTATGTATTAATTTCATGTACCACAATGTTGGGATCAATACCCGACATTTCTTCATAGCTCCATGCGAAGGCGTCACAAAATTCTTGGAAAAGAGACTTGTAGGTGACAACCGCATCATGGGAACACGAAGCTCCGATATGCACATTTTCAACAATTCCAGGTTTGATGGATATGTCAAGGGGGAGGGTGGGTGAGATGTTACTTAAGTTCCCTTCATAGAACAGATCGTGTGTAGACGCGGGAATGGTAGAAATGACGACAACATTCGACGAGGTCAAGATCCGTTGGTAACCCTCGATGGTGTGTTGTTCCAGGAAGAGGATGGAACGATGATGTCCATCGTCCCAAGGGGTGTCTTCCATGGACATAATAGACATAATCATCTCGTGCGTGGGAAAAACGATGCAGAATGGATTTGGAGATAAACCACCAAGAGAGGGGGTAGAAGGGGTTGTCGATTGAATGGCTTGTTAAGCGGATTCGACCAGAATCAAAGGAATTTCATCACCATATCGAAGATGATCATCGGGGTTGGGTACCATCCATGGGTCGTAAGACGCAGGGGTTCCATGAACAGAGGTGGAGATCATGTTGATTGAGGTGAAAAATGGATGTGGAACATCGGTTGGTGGTATGGGGAAAGTGCCCATCAATGATGAATCTTTAAGAAGACCCACATCGACGTTCTCGTATCCAGGGGGGTTTTGCAATGAACGGTACGTTTCCGGTAAGTGCATCAAAGTGAAAGAAGACTAATTGGCCTATGGTAACTACTTTTCCTTGATGTGGGAAACGCATGACATGGAAAAGAGTGGACACAACTGAACGCATGGAATCGATCCAACTACGGCCAAGTAGAAGGTTGCAATCGAGAAGAGCGTCAAATACCTCCACTTCAACGTTGACCGTTTTGCCTTCTAACGTAATAGGCAATGAAGGGAGTACACCGTAAGGCTTAAAGCTAGATCCATTGAAGGCTTTGAGCATGTTGTGGGATTCAATCAAAGGAGGAGAGCCAATGGCTTTCCAATAGGTAATAGACATGAAACACGTCGAGGCATCCTCATCAATAACTGATCTACAATTTTTTTTATTGGAGACAATAACTTGTATTTGGAATGCGAGTTGAGGGGTTAACCTTGGAATGTGATCTTCCAAGTCAAAAATTATTAAATTTGTATCTGTAGGGTCGATTCCACCAATAGCTTTCAACAGTGCCTTCCGTTGTATAGGAAAACTTTGAAGGACTTCGAGGGATGACATCGCAGACGGTGCTTGAGCCAGATCTTCAACAATACTGTAGTTCTGGGCGGCACATGCATGAGTATTGAAAGCCGATTTTCGAACAACACCCTTTGGAGAAGGGCGAAGGACTGTATCTAGGCTCGGTCGTTTGAGATGAAGAGGACCGTTGGTAGGTGGAGTTGTGGTATATGGTTGGACCAATGAAGGAGGTATTACATCAAACTTCTCTTTGGAGGAAGAATAATCTTTGGCTCGAGTGGTAATTGTGATGTCATTCTTCTTCGAATCACATGTACACATTAAGACATAGGATGTATTGGAGGGGGAAGGTTGGTCATGAATGACCAATTGGGCTTATTGTTGAGAAGGGAAGGGTTGAGATAACACAGCTAGAGTGGGAGGTTTTTGGGTCCCTTGAAGGAACTTAGTAACCTCAGCTCATCTTGGACAATCCTCAATGTAGTGATCATGACCACAGATAAGACAAGGGTATATGGGTTTGCGCTTATCCCTATCGTCAACAGGTGGTGTTTTGGTTTTCTTAGTTTGTGAATTATTTTCATCCTCCTTGTTCTTACCCTTTCCTTTTTTGGATTTATTTTTGTCGGTGGGGGTAGATTGAACAGAGTTTACCTCAGAAGTCTTGCCGGTGGGAGGGGTAGGAGACAGAGCATTTTGAACATTAGAAGAAATGGATTTGGGGTTGTTTCCATAGGTTTGGATAGAATGCGGTTGGGCATGGAAAGTGCCAATCACACCGTCAGCTGCATGAGAAGCAACGGGAGTGGTTGAAGTAGCAGAAGTAGAAGGACAAGGTGCGTCAGGGAGTAAGTTGTAAAGAGTACCCGTTTGTGAGTAAACGAGGTCTAGGTATTAGGCACGACTGATTGCATGTTATTCTGTGACAACTCCACCCATGGTGATGTCATGAGCGATGTCATTCACGAATGATGTCGTGAACCACTCTACCAGCAATTGATTGGGAAGTTTGAGTTTGATGAGACGTCGTCTCCATCGCCACTCATGAATGTGATCAGAGATATGAGTGGCTTTGGTTTGTTTGAAAGAACTAAAAAATTTGGTTCCCATTTCGTAGCGGATCAGTAACTGGTAGTGGGTGAGGAAATCCATAGCAAGGGTGTTGAAGTCGGTGAAGAAGCCTCGTGGTAATTCTATATACCACTTCACGGCAGAACCTGTGAGGGTTCGTTGAAAAAGGCGTAAACGAATAGAGTCATCCATCAAGGAGTTGGATGAGCACCAGAGGTGAAAAGTCATTACATGATTGTTCAGGTCCTCTCCTGGTTTACCATCAAATTTAGGGATGTCAGATGGTAGCTTGGCCGGTATGGCGGGCCATTGAGGAGAGTGATAGATCGGATCATTTAAAATTCTTGACAGATCTGGGAGGTCTAGGGTGGCTAAGAAGGGTAACTATCTATTCACATGTGGGTATTGGTGACTTTGAGGAGGGAGTCCTGTCGGTAAACAAATGGGACCATAAGCAGTTTGCATATAATGCGAAGATCCAGGCAGATTGGATTGTTGGTGTGGAGGCAAGTAATTCATAGGGTTGTATTCTTGAACAAGGGTGTGGGGTTGAGCATTCAAGCCCCAAATAGGATTAGACGTACCTGGATAGGGTTGGACTGTACTAGAGGGTATGTTGGAGATAACTTGAGGCTGTTGCCCCCCAATCAAGTGAGGATTATGTTGAATAAGATAATTCCAATACTGGGCCAAGGATGGAGGAATGTTTTTTCCATAGGGTGGGGTGGGTGGGGGTTGCCCCCCAATCGGGGGTTGCATCCCAATTGGGATTTGTTCTGTAAAAGGGGGTTGAGTTTGGCCTCCTTGGTGAAATTGTCCACCAATAGGAATCTGGTAATTAGGTGTGAAAGACAGGATGGTGCCACTAGGATCAGTGCCTCTGATAGAGGATGGAAGAGGTCCTCTAAAAGGGGGTGGAGGAAGTGTTGGAATGAAACCGGGAAGATGGTTCCCAGAAGGAGTGGAACCGCCAGGAGTCCTGGATGAGATTTGTGTAGGAGCGGAAATAGAAGCATTCAATGCATGATATCTGGGTGGAAGTGTTGGGGTCAATCTAGGCGAAAGCGGTGTGCCAATGGGGGCTTGGTTGGCCACTGTAGTCATGGTGAGAGGACTCGTAGTATCTGGGACCATTGTGTGATGGACCGTTTGTAGGGGGATAGTCAAGATGTGCTCGACTGGTGGAGCATTTGTACCAGGAAAATAATATGTAGTAGTAAAAGGTACTGCATATGGATCAGATGTTTTGGGCATCTTAGGTGTGACAGTGATATCAATGCCTTCTCCTGAGCCAAAGAGATCCCATCTAAAAATGCCAGTAGTTCAAAAAGGATCTTGACCCTCAGGTCCTATGAAAGGTCTGGTTGGTGATCTAGAAGACTGAACAACTAAATCTCCGGAAGAATTCACTCACACAATACGTCTCCCAGAGTCGGGAGGAAGTCGAAAGTCCTCTCAAGAATTGGTAATTCAGAACCATTCTAGAGAGTTAGTTCTTTCCACTTGTGGAGTGGCAACGTCTTAGACTTCACTCTATTAAGGAGAGCCCTCTGGTGATTTGGTAGGCAAGGGTTGAGAACCTTCCAGATCTTATGGAGGTAAGCCTTGCATTCTACGTGAACAACGTGGAGGGTCGATTGTGATCGAGTTAGAATCTTATGAAAGAAATTCTATGGCCAACTTGGGTAAACAAACAACATGCGCTAGTAAAATCCAGGAAGAAAAACCAAGCAAACAAGACCTTCCAATTCCGAAGTCACTAGTTGGTGATGAAATCCAACGTCACGACGACGAGACAAGAAGGGGCTGGCCTAGGGTGAAAAAATTATGTTGACGACCTTCTTAATGGACTTACACCTTGGTGCAAGCTCCCACACATAATTGTGGGTATACCCTCCAAGGATCCCGAGTGAGTCTGGCCAACGTCGATTCTAGGTACCGTGAAGACTTACCTGTTCACAGTCACCTTGTGTGAGACCCTAAGAAGATAGGCTACTAAGGTTACCACCAACAACAATGATGCCTGAGGGAACAGTCGACAATCCGATCTACATGCAAGGGAAAGGTATCTAGCCCGAAATTAGCTTGAGAGGCTTCCACTCATCATTGTGGGTATACCTGTGACCCCTATAATACGTGCAATCTCTACACCGATATCAACAAAGCAGGGTGAGTAACTCTGTCAATCTCGATGCGACCTCAGGTTTGACCCTTGTGTGAGAAGGGCTTCCCAGGACAAAATGCTGCAAATGGAATTTGACACTCCTTATCACAAGATGCTATTGTGTGTTTTGTTCTTTGGAGAGTGTGTCTCACTGCCTATTCCAAAGCTCTAGCCTAGCTAGTGTTGGTGTAAAAGAGCCCTAGAAAAAGTTACTAGTTGAATTTTAATATTGCGCAATATTATTAAAGGTTGTCGTTACTCAAAAGGAGACGGAAATGAAACCGATGTTGTGTGAGACTTTGACCCAACAATGCATAAATAAATATGAATGATACAATTTTTTGTTCGATGAATCCTATTTACAAGAGGGAAAGAGGATTTTTTTGGAACAATGTGAACTACGATGTATGATCTTCTCTGAAATTCAATATCAAACAATCGTGAACCATGCAAATTCTCTACTCATTGTTTTTCAATACTTGAATGCCAATATTTTTCGAATACAAGGGTGCTTTAAAAAAAAATGTTCTTAATTTTTCATTACAAACCAAACAACATGGATGGAACTAAGAAAAACCAAGCAACCAACGAAAAAGAAATACATAACAAACACCCAAACCAATCTTTCAATGAAGATAAAAATAACAAACTAACAAGACTAGTCTCTTCAAATGCACATGGGTAACAATTTTCCAAGTAATAAGCAATTGAAAAGGACAATTGATCTCAACTTTTAAACCAATCAAAGGCTCCTGACCAACAAGCACTCGAATTTCATAACTGGAGATTATACCCTTGTTAAGAAAAGGTCAAGTGGTAAAAATTGAGAAAAAATGATCAAGAAGAGATTTTGATTTCCGAAAACTAATGATTCGCAAGATTTGAAGTCAAGAAACATTCAATCACTGGCCAAAGAAGTTTTTTCTAGACACACAAATAAATCTGGGCATCTGAGGACACAAAAGACTTAATCCAAAATTCTCACAAGTGATTTCACAGGCTGGCAGTGGGGTACAGTGCGAGAATCAAGTATTCTCGCTGGCTAGACATAGGCAAACTGTGAGAAGTTCGAACTGAACTAAACACCAGGGTGTGAACTTTAGTGATTCTCGCAAGCTACAGAAGGGTGCAATGCGAGAAGGTCTGTAATCAAGAAAATTTTGGAAAAAAGACAAAACTTCTGAGGGAACTCCTAGATCCAGGGAGTCTGTAAGGGTTTCCTTAAGACTCAAAGATTGAATGGGAATTAAAAATGGTAGGTTAAGAGAAAATGGCCAAGAAAAAACCACTAAAATGGGTTGTATCCCCAGTGGAGTCGCCAATTTTGTTATCGGATAAATCGGTAGGTGCATACACTAACAAATCTCCCTAGATCCACCTGGATCTAGAACAAAGCAGGACATGACATGACTCTTTCCCTAAGTTGTAGTCATTGAATCTACTAATAAAAAGGAAGGGATGACATACCTTTATATCTCTTCCTTAGGTCTTTGTTGTTCCCGCTTCGCTTCAGTGTTCTTATGAAATCAATTCCAAGACAACACAAACCAACCAAAGTGAAGATAGCAAAGTATATTCAATTTCAACCTATGCATATGATCAAGGAGTTATGCAACAAAATAAGAGTAATTTTATGGGAAAGGGATATGTCATTGTATTATATTAATTGAAAGTAGAAGATACAACCGGATCGCCTTGATGTCGCAAGCTTCCTTTCAGTGACCCTTGGTTCCAACACACACACTTGTTTTATCTTTGCATGAAGAAGGTCCAATACAACTTGGTGGGCCAAAAAGAGTCTCCAAGCTTCTATCCAAGCATGGTTCTTCACACAATCCTTTCACCAATTCTCCATTCAATCTTGCTTAACCGTTTCCATGAGAATCCTCTCAATATATGGGAGAAGGAGAGATGGTTACATGGATGAAGATGATCCCACTAAATCTGAGAAGTCAATAGGATGCCAACCATGCGAATGCCAACTCATTTTCTAGAAGATCCCCTTCTAGAACCTTGGTGACCTCTTCTCCTTTTCAAGACAAAAAATAGGTTCGCACTTTATCTATAGAGCAGACTGCGAATAGTTCGCACCCTAAGTGTGGGTTGCCTGCGAGAATGGGGAATTTTCGCACCCTGTAATATAGGTAGCCTGCAAATGCATCTTAAAAATGTGTTTTTGGAAGAAGACAACAGTCACTTTTCTCAGGCAAAAAGTCCTTGTGGGAGCCTAAATACATCACTTGTATAAACATCATCAGAGTGACCAAAATCATGTGTAACAATGTGTCCAAAAGATATTTGTCAATTTGGAATCCATTAACATTGTTTGAACCATTTCATGTACTGTCATGTTATTTCTTTCAACAACTCCATTCTATTGAGATGTCCTAGCAACATAGAATTGCATTTTTATTCCATGCCTACTGCAGTAGTCCATAAATTCCTTTGAAGTGAACTCTCCTCCATTATCAGATCTCAAACATTTGATTTTTGAATCCATTTCATTTTCAACCGTTTCCTTGTAGACCATGAAGTTTTCAAAAGCTTCTGACTTATTCCTGAGAAAACAAACTGCAATCATTCTTGTATAATCATCAAATAATAACATAAATTATTTCTCACATTTTAAACCATTTGTTGTAGTTGGTCCAACTAGATCAATATGCACAATTTCCAGTGGTCTTGTCGTTGAATATTCTTTTGATTTTAAACCTGGTCTTTGTTTTCTTTCCTTGTTGACAATGCTTGCATAAAGTGTTGGTTGGTTTCGTAATCTGGGGCATTTCTCTAACTGCTTCATTTTTCTGACTTTGAGAAGGTTATCAAAGTGTATGTGACACATTCTTCTGTGCCATAGCCAACTTTCATCTTCTTTTCCTAGACAATACTTTTCATTTCCAATTTCACTTAGTACATATATGTTGCTTGAAGTTCTTGCAGTTGTTGCAATCAATTTTCCTGAACCTTATTTTCTTATCTCGCACTTTTGTAAATCGAAAGTAACTTTATGACCTTGGTCACACATTTGACTCACACTTAGAATATTATGTTTCATATCTTCTACTAGTAGAACATTTTTTTCCTTGGTATTCTTGTTTCCAATTCTGACTGTCCCTTTTCCAATGATTTTAGCTGAATCATCATTTCCGAAGGAGACTGGTCCATCTCTTTCCTTTTTTAACGTAAGAAACACGTCTTTATCACCTGTCATGTGTTTTGAACAACCACTATCAACATACCAACCACGTTTCTTCTACTTAGCTTGTAAAGCGAGAGTGCATTCTTCATTGCTATACTGATTCTACTTTCTTATCCATGTTCTCTTCTGAGGTTCTTGTCTATGATTGTTGTTGTTTTGTTGTGGTTATGTAGGAGGAACTGTCATTCTGCAATCTTTGGCCATGTGTCCAAAGTTGTTACACTTGTAGAATTCC
>WSFP011591716.1:0-10184 GCA_009831015.1 Picea engelmannii
ATATATATATAAGCCTCTTTGAGGGGGAAACGACCTTTTACAATAGAACAAATGTCCAAGAATGAGATGAGGTGAGATGATTCTAAAACTAGGTCGAGATCCTTAACATATACATAGGAGACAAAGGGTAAAATTACAATTAAAGGGTCTAGCCAGCAACACTAACACAATAATAAAAATACATCTCATTATCTAGGGATTTACATGGAGATTTATGCTAAACATGGGGATTTGTTTAGGGCTTAACAAATAGAGTGAGAGAGAGAGAAATATAGAGAGTTATAGAGAGAGATAGATAGAGAGAGCGATAGGGAAAACAATAGAGAGTAATATAGGAACAAAAATAGAGAGAGTGATAGAGGGAGAGAAATAGGGAGACCGTGATAGAGGGAGAGATAGAGAGAACATGATAAATAAACTAATAGGGATATATAAGAGAGTATGATAGAGAGAGAAATAAAAAAAAATGATAGGAGACAGTGAAAAAGAGAGGAAAATATAAATAGTGATATGGGGAGTGAGCATGGTAAGGAGAAGAGTAAGATAAAGGAGGAATACAGGAAATGAAATCAGTTTAGATGTTATGGAGATATGGTTCATTTTAATATAAGATTAAATGAGAATGGGTATTATGCTTTGTGAAGGGTCAACCAACCCTTCTCTCTGCTACCACTAAATGATAATACTATGCTAGGGAAAGGATCAATAAACCCTTCCCCATGCACATCCTTAGCATAAGTACTATTTTGACTAAAGGGTCAACCAATATTTCCCTAGCTTCTCTTAGAAAATATTTATATGTTCAAGAAAGGTTTGGTTAACCCTTCCCTAAGATCAAACTCTATGATAAATTTGTGTATGAAGAAGGGTTGGATTATGCTTATAATCGATACCTTGTGATGCGAATACCATATTTGAGGAAGGGCCAGTTGACCCTTCTCCATGCTCCCCATTTATTAGAATAATATAGTGGAGGAATGGTTAACTAATCCTTCCCCATACACCTCCTTGGTGAACATACTATATTGGAGGAAGGGTTGTCCCATCCTTATCTACATCCCCCTAAGAAGAAATTTTATGCTCGAGAAAGGATAAACTTATCCTTCCCTAATATCTCCCTCTATGTGAAAATTATGCTCGTGGAAGGGTCGAGTGACCCTTCCAATGGATATCTCGCAATACCAATACCATATTTGAGAAAGGTTAAGTCTACCCTTATTCGTACCCCCCCTTCATAATAATACTATGTTGGAGGAATGTTTGGTAAACCCTTCCCTATGATGCCCCTCTATGTGGAAACTATTCTTGAGGAAGGGTTAGTCATACCTTCCATTGGATATCCCATGAAATTAATACAAATACTTGAGGTAGTGTCGACTGACCCTTCTTTCTTCTCCCCCTACAAGGATATTATGCTAGAGAATGGGCCAACAAACACTTCTCTATCATCCCTAGATGAGAATACTAGACTCAACAAAGGATCGAGATATTGTTCCCTATGTACCTAGTTGATGAAAATACTATGTCAAAGTAAGGGTTGAACTATCCTTCTCTTGGCTCCCATAAATGAGATGTATAGGCTCAAGGAATGGTTGGAGAAACCTTCCATGAAATCCCCTCTATGTGAACACTATGATTGAGTAAGTTTCAACTAAACTTTACACTAGATACCCTAAGGAATGAATACCATCCTTGAGGAAGAGTTGGTCAATCATTATTCATGTTCTCCCTCCATGAAAATATGATGTTGGAGGAAGGATCAACTTACCCTTAAACATACACCTCCTCAATGGAAATCCTATGCTAGAGGAAGGGTGATACAATCCTTCTCTACGATCCCCTAGATAAGATTTATATGCCCAAGGATGGTTCAATCAATCCTTCCTTGTGATCAACGACAATGTGAAAATTATGCCTGCGGAAGAATCAATTGCCCCTTTCACTGGATACCCTCTGACATGAATAGAATCCTTGTGTTAGGGTCAATCGAGCCTTAACTTGTCATTTCCACTTAATGTGCAAGTCCATAAGGTGAAGTTGGAAATTTTCTAGATATTCTAGCTTCTTAATTGTTGGAGAAGACCTACTTTTGTGGTACGTTTGGAGCCCTAGATTTATTTTATGACTCCTACATCCCATTCTTAGTAGTCACATAGAAGTGCATGCCAACCTCACCACATGGCATGTTGTGTCAGGAGAGAGCACCACAAAAATTAGTGCAACCTATCACACAAACTCCCTCCATGGTCATTAAACGATAGGCTTCCCACATCGATGCCAATAATTTTGGAAGTTGCAAATATCTTGAAAGAATAGTAAAAGGATAATGATGGATGGGGAAATATTGCTCTTAAATCTAAGACAACATTATAGAGATGGGATGACTACCAATATTGACAAGTTTGAACTTGTTGTTTTCAAATTGATCTTAAAAATTGCATGTTCTATCATATTTATTAATTTGATTATAAAAATTAATTATGACATATTAACATTTTTCAAAATTCATTTTGTATTTTTTCATACCAACTATGAAGACAGCTACCCAATGAGTAGTTCTATTTTATTGCTTCAAAAATATTTTGATACTTTGATAATGACATGCTTCATGATATTTATCATTTTGATTATAAATTTTAATACATAATTTTTTTTCGAAACATCGTATTTATCATTTTGATTATAAATTTGAATACATAATTTTTTTTGAAAATATCATATTAACATTTTGATACATATGTTTTATTTTCTCTTATTAAGGGATGATAGGTCTACTTGGCATTGACAATTTTGATCATTTATGTTTTATTTTTAGGAGAGGGTTATCTCATAATGACAATTTTGATGATGTTGTTTTCAAATTGATGTTCATAGTTTCTCTATCATATTTATTATTTTGATGATAAATTTTGATATGTATGTTTGATAACATGATATAAACATTTTTATATTTTATTTTTCATATTAATTTTCTTTTTAAATATTAATAATATTATTAAATAGTTAATAAATATTTTTTTATAGTAGAATTTTATTCTTATTTTTAATTCTCTAATTTTTAAATGTTCAGTATTTTTATATGATGTTGTGTTTTATTTTTTCATTTTTTGGAAAAAAAATTTTAGAGAAATTTAACTATACTTCTTAATTTTTTGATGACATTTTTACTAAACTTATTGATGAAGAATCATATATTCAACAAGAGAGATTTGAATGGGATAAGCACATAACTTACCAAATACTTAGCAATATTAATGACACTTGATTGAACTAATTCTTTGGATAAATTTTATTATATTTGCGCCAATAAGTGTAAACGTATTGGCAATCTCCAATTAACAAGCTTTTAATCACAAATATTTTTAATAAACAAGATTTAATATTGTGTGACGATTCTTAGTAGTAGCCGTAAATTAAAGGCTAATATTTGACCTATTAACATCCTTGCATGTCAAAACATGACAGTTAGTCATTATTGAGGGTCATTAGTTTAGTCTCATTATTGAGGGTCATTAGTGTGATTATCTTAATATTGACAGATCTAATTATCAATGCCTATAATTTAAAAAAAAAAACTTTGGATCGCATTATTTACTTGAGTGGGGTTTATTTACCACTTAGGGTTCCATGGTGAGGCATTTCGGTTACAATGTCGTTGCATTTTCTGGATTATTTACATTGTGGGGGTTTTAACTAAGCTTGGAATTTCTCACCGCGTCCGTTGAATTTTTTTACAACGTCCACTTTTTTTACAAACGATTTGTTTATTGGTTTTTTACTGCAAATCGTTGGAACGTTCCTGATTACATTTTCCATTTTGTATTCGCGCTTAGCATGATCACAAGAACGTTCCCGATTCTATTTTCCATTTTGCATTTGCACTCCACCATCATGATCACAAGGAAAGGAAATAGTGAACTCCAGCTGAAGATGACTACAGATTTATAAAGCAATCTTCGAATTATGTATATGTGGATTTACATATTCTTCCTAGAGCAAGAAGAACAACTCTTACGAGGAAAATTGTTGTTATATAGGCTACACTTTTAGAGTTGGAAGATAGACACTATGGAAAACAAGATGATAGTCAGGCTGAAAAAGTAGTCTCTCTAAGTCAAGTGATCTTCCCTTTTGGTTTTATTTTCTATTATCACGACTCTTTAAGTATAAAGATATGTCCTCTTGCTCTTCATTTGTATGTTTACTTTAAATGAATTAGTATTTCTTTCTCTTACTGATATGCATGAAATCTTAAATCAATGTTAGAATAGAGTGAAAGAATATTTACAATAATGTTCATAATAATATATTTCAATTTGGTGTAAGTACATATGATTGTATTATGTTTATTGAAGATTCATTCAAACTTCTATGGTTGTTGAGTCTCTTAGAATTTTCATATAATATACTTAAATTCATATTTATATTTAAATAATTGCTTAACCTCTCGCATTATTAGATAATTCTCTTGGTTGTTGAGAATTATACCAATATTGTAGGTGAGTCCTCTTAGAATTTGCATATAATATGCATGAGTTTATGTTTATATTTAAACAAGTATTTACACTGACAATATTAAATATTTCTCTTGGTTGTTGGGAATTCTAGCAATACAATACCATTATTAAGCATGGTCATACACAAGCCACATTTTGGAAATTACTCTCTATCATGCAGAAAATTACAAAGTTTTATGAAAAATAAATTCACAAATTTACACTTAAAAAAGTCATGTACCCATCTATGAAAGACTCAATTTTTTTTCATACTTGAAAATTAATAAAAATCAATTTGATATCTATTTACTTATTATGTCCCTGGCCAAGTGTTCCATCAATTTTCATTACTCATCCATCGTATTGTTGACAACTGAAATACTTAGACCAATGGAGAAGGAACAGTTTCTCATATAATTAAACAACATCAACTTATTAAAATGTCTATTACCTCAAAAAAATAATAAAATTAATGGACATATAAGTTTTCTATTAAAAATAGAACATAGATTAATGTATAATTAAACAACATCAACTTATTAAAATGTCTATTACCTCAAAAAAATAATAAAATTAATGGACATATAAGTCTTCTATTAAAAATAGAACATAGATTAATGTTGTATAGTATAATTTAAAATAATTAATATTAAGTAGTAAATGTGGTATAAATTAATAAATATATTATTAAAAACATATAAAAAAATTAAAATGGATTATTTGATAAATTATTTAACAAATATATAAATTAAAATATATTATTAAATTTAATATTCTAATTTATGATGATGATGATGATGATTAACGTCCACTAAGACCAAATTGGTCTATCAGACCTTAAGAGAGTAAGTGATTACTTGTGATTCTTTAGAATTTTGTTTCTGTACTTGAAAAACATTAAGAGAAGATTTCCAAGATCACCATACTTTTGTTGAGCTAAAAGATTAGGAAGGTTGGTAGTGTGATAAATATTTTGAAAATGAGATCTAATATGGGTATAGGCTGGACAATCTAAGAGAAAGTGCTTTTCATCTTCAACCTTTTTAGTGTCACAAAGGTGACACACTCTTTCATCCCATGGCATTTTAGGAATTGACCAACATCCAGTTTCACTATGGAGCTCGTGAGAATTTGTTCTTATCTTAGCAATGTTTTTTTTTTCTTTACGTTTGGCAAAACAGATAGATAATTTTGATCTTCTAGATTAGGGTTGATTACATCTTTATAATACCCTAATTTTCTTTTTTCCTCTAACTCTTTATCACACCACATTTTCTCCTTAAATTTTGATTTGACGTTTTTTTAATAGTATCTTTATTTTGCAAAATTGTTTCTTCCATGATTCCCCAATAGTTTAGCTAAGACCGGGCGTCTTTATGCCATCCTCGCTTGAGTCAATGGTGGTTATGACTTGATTTTGAAGCAATTTTAGGTACCCTCTTGTCTTCCATGTTGTTTAACTTGTTCTTATACATTAGGTATCTAGTCATAGCCATGCTCTCAATGGGGTAGAGGCTTGTTTCTAAAAGGAGGATGGGATAGGGTGTATTTCCTTTAGTTTTAATATTATAGGTTATAAAATTCTTTTGTATTTGCTCTATCTTTCTCCAGGATTCACGAGAGATACTACAGCCCCAGACTTCACATCCATAAAGAATAACAAGTGTAACAAGAGTCTCAAAGAGGAGTTTCTTCTTATCTCAACTCCAAAGATCAACTGATTTACAATTGTTTTCAAGCCCATAATAATCTTTCCATCCCCCAATAATCATTTTCTCAATGCTATAATTCCAATTGAGCTTGTGGTGAATATCAATTCCAAGATATTTGTATGAAGTCACTTCCTCCAATTTGTTGTTGTCATATACAAAGGTATCATAAGAGATCTTATTGGATTTAATAATCATGACCTTAGTCGTATCAGTATTAACAGTCTTACCCATATTGGAGAAAAATTCCTTGAGGATTCTTACTTGGTTTTCAAGATCATGGGCACTCCTTTCCATAAGAACGATATCATCAGCATAAAGAAGAAGATTGATGACTATACCAGTGAGAGTAGGGCCGACACAACCTGCTTTTTCCAAGCATTCTTCTAACTTGTCAATATATATGCCAAAAAGGGTAGGGGACAAGGGACAACCTTGTTTGACTCTGATATTGCAGTTAATCTCTTTGGACCATCCCTTAGTGTTTTTAAACTTAGCAATAACATTCGCATACATCCGTATTGCAACAGCCCTCAACTCAATAGGCACTTTTATCTCTTCCAACCTATTCCAAAGGTTTTTCCTACTAACCATGTCAAAAGCTTTTCTAAAGTAAAAAAAAACAACTCGAGAGGCACGTTTATCTCTTCGAACCTATTCCAAAGGTTTTTCCTAGGAACCATGTCAAAAGTTTTTCTAAAGTTAACAAAACAACAAAAAAGATTGTATATAGTGTAAAATCATCAACACTAATCAAGAAAGATATATAAAATTAACAAAATGATGATTATATAAATTAATAAATATGTTATTAAAAATATATAAAAAAATTAATATTAATTATTTAATAAATTATTTAACAAATATATAAATTAAAATATATTATTAAATTTAATATTCTAATTAATATATATAATCAAAATTATGAAATCTCAAGGAGATATATAACATTAACCAATGATGATTTCTATCTGTTTTCACTATTCACTATTGATGTGGATGTGCTAGTTTATATTACTATTGAATTTACTTAATATTAAAAATAATAAAACAATTTTAATGGAAAATGACTTTAAAATATATATTAAAAAAACTGGATTATTATTTTTTTTCATTTTGTATATAAATTTTAGGATATAGCTATTAATTTATAACTTAGTCAGGATGATGAGTTGACCCACATTCATAATTTTTCTTAAATAACAATGCTAACATGTACCACCAAAATCTTCCTAGGAAACATTAAATTACAAAGCATGTATACTGTCTTATTAAATTTGAATAGCAAAAAAATCGTTGAATCCTTTAAAAAAAAATGATCAATGATCTCTTTCAGAAAATTTAAAAACTCTGGCGGAAGAGTGGGAGGTTTTGAAAACGGCTAAAAGCCTCTCTTCCCCGCCTTAATAATGGGTGTTTCACGCGTGGCGAGATGCTCCTGAAACTTGAATGTGATTATGGACACGCGTATCCGTTATAATTACAAGCACGCATGCCGGAAATGGCGCGAAAGGCATGCATGCTATTTGGTGTTGTTTGGTGCGACTTATAAGGACAGTGATGAAACCCCAACCCTAATCCCCTTTCCGCTCTACCTCTGCGTCTCCATTCCACTTTCCTATTTTATATGTGAAGAAGAAATATGTTTTTAGTATAATGAAAGTTTTCACTACGCCATATCTGTAATCTCCATTCCACTCTCCTATTTTGCATATGAAGAAGCAGCATTCCTGAAATTTAAAAGCGTTCAGTGCTCCATTTTTGAAATCCATGGCGCCATGGCGTGGGACTTTTGGGATCGAGGTAAAATGGTAAAATGCCGTATGTTTTGGCACTGTCTATACTTTTTTTTTTTCTTTCTTACGGAGATTTATTATTTTTTAAAATTATTTTAATAAAGATTTATTATTTCTGTACAGTTGGTGGAGGCAAAGATGTTGGATAATTGTGATCTACTGTATCCATGGAATGGGTAGAATTGGAAAGAAGAACTTGTAAGCATATCTTCCTGCCTATCTTTAAATTTTTCATCTTGATATTTAGAAAGAAGCCAATGAATGGCTACCACAATTTTAATTTTTACTGTCTTCGATACTACTGAGTTTGTATTTCCGACAAGAAAATAGTTGTCATTCGAAAACTATGCCAACCCTTTTCTCAAAGTAATAGCTAAACCTATTCAGAATAAGGCATTGATTCTGCAACTTATGTTATGCTAGTATATGTGAATCAGCGGCTGTTTAAACTTTGGTTTTTCAAGCAAATTTCTGCACTTTATCAACATCTTGGCACTTGTGAAATTGCATTTCCAACAAGAGAATATTTGTCCTTTCAAAAGAGAATAGGCATCCTCTCAAAACTGTAGGATAGTCATATACAGGGATGCAATCTAGTCAAGGTAACATGATTGTGCCCCTAAATTGCCCATCGCATGTCTCTTCTTTCATTAGCCTCCCACAGTGATGGAGACAGTGTATAAAGTCCACCATGTTTGGAAGATCCCTGCTAAGGGTTGCCAGAATCTGGGCTTTTTGAGCGTTCTATTCTCTTAAGCGCTTGTTACCATATTCAGGGACCAGAGTGCTACACATTTTGGGCTCAACGTAATGAACGGTTCTGATCTCTGAACAAATTAGATTGTCTTCTCGTTGATTTTACTGTTTCCAATGGAACGTTTTAAAGAGAAACTACTATACAGTGCCATGTTGGTTTTTTACTACACATTGCATGCTCTTTTCCTAGTTGCCCATAGTGGTTCATTTTTTTTAACAGGCGATAGGTACAAACTAATTAACAAACTAATTATACAAGGCATAAATTAGACAACCGTAGTTCCCTTTTAAACTCAGCAGTTCAAGGAAATGATTAGTTCAGAGCTTTTTCCTGTGCATTAATTTTTAAAATTAAAATAAGATGTTCTATGTAGTTATAAGTTTCATTCAATAATGCATTGATTTTCAAAACATTTTAGGGTTCTTAAGGCCTCTGTTTTTTTTGTTTTTTATCCAATTAAAGCATTGTGTATGCATCTTGTCAAGAGAAAGTTGTGTTTTTATTTTTCATGTTCTTAGACAGGGGATGGGTACAAACTAATAAAACACTATGAAGCATACATCGCACAACAATAGTTCCCATCAGCTCAAGGAAATAATTAGTTCAAAGCCCTCTGCAATTAAAATAAGATGTAACAATGCATTGTTTTGAGAGCATTAATAAGATGCAACAATGCACTGTTTTGAGAGCATTTTAGGTTTCTTCAGGCATGAGGGATTTTTTTCTTCAATTACAACATACACACTACATTGTGTATTCATTTTGTCGAAGACATAACCTTCTACTATTGTGTATTCATTTTGTCGAAGACATAACCTTCTACTATGTTTCCTCTTCATTACATGCTTTGTTAAGCTTATAGCTTGCTTTTCTCTTTCTTTAGTCTTAGGGTGTTGTTGTATCCTTTAGTCTTAGGGTGTTGTTGTATCCAACATTTCCAATTTCAGATTGATTCCCAGTTAATTTTTCTCTTAAAATAAAGAAGAAACTTCTAGAATACATTGTAAAATTAGAATGTTGTTTTGAGTTTGTTTCATAACCATGCAGATTTCTTTTGTGGATGGTTTGAGATCCACATTGATAGGACTGATTTAATCCCTTTTATTTAATTAATTTATGAAGGGATTTTCTAATCCATTCTCCCCTTTTATTTAATTAAGAGGACTAATTATTCTCAATCCAACCTTCTAGAACTTTAGCGTTGAGCCATATTCCATTCAAATTACAAATCAATGCATTTTTTCGTAGGACAACGATTTTCCTTCGAACAAGGAATTTTCGTTTCAAGGCTTGGAAGGTTAGCGATTATTGTTCAAAGGAGAATGGTTGGTTCAAAAGGATTGAGGCCTCGAGTAATCAAGTTTCAAGGCTTGGAAGGTTAGAGATTACCATTCAAAGGAGAAAGGTTGGTTCAAAAGGCTTGATG
>WSFP011591726.1:0-10184 GCA_009831015.1 Picea engelmannii
CCCACTAGCCAACACCACTGCTACAGTTGGGGATAGAAGGACAAAGAAATATCCCACCGCTCCACTCCCCCCCAAGTCCAAAATCCTTACATACTATGTGAGAAATAAGGACACCCCACCAATAGATGTCCTTGTCTCCTCGAACTACACAATTTAATTCACCTCCCTCGAGGAATGACATCGCTCGTCACTTCATCCAACACCCCTAATCCCACCACCACATCCCCTACTATAGGTAGCAAAGGGCTGCGAACCAAATTCACATGTTCCATCTGTTTAGAGTACGGCCATTACACCCACCATTTCCCTACGCTACCTCAATTTTGACAGACACTAATGATAATATGCCAGAGATTTCAACAAGAACCTCCTCCATCCGCATCACCAAATACCCTTGTCACTGATATCCACTATGTCACAACCTCAGTCAATGAACAAATGAGATTCCCTTTCTCTCTCTTTGAATCACTTAACCATTTCACATACCAGTTTCCTATGATCATTGAATATAGGCATCGCCAAATGGCCCTTATTCAAAATCCTACACCTCCCCTACTGCTAGAGGTACCATTGATTACCCCTACTCCATCCCCTGATGTCATTCATATTATCTCACCTGAGCTTGAGGCACTTCCCACTCCTCCATGGTTCATGGATAACCTATATGAATATTTTCCCCAAAATCCTCCCAATTCTCCAGTCCATTTCCCCATGAAAATCTTATGCCCGACTAAAATTTTTAACCCATAGTATCTAGATATTTGGTTTATGTCGAGCGAACCATCACAACCTCCTTGTGCCACCCCCTCTACATCATCACCACCAGAAGACAACCACATAGTGATAGTTACCAATGTTACTCCCTTGGATCCCCTATATTCTTGCTAGTTCCACTGCGACAAAGACATCCTCGAGGAATTAACTACCCCCGATTGCCCATGGAATGCGCTCCATCACAGAGTGCTCTTTCTATCGCAGGAAGCCTTTGAGCCCCTTAGCCAAGACTCCATATACGCAATCAAAACCAAATATTTTATCCCATCAGGGCATATAGACTGGTTCAACAACCCTATCATTACCCCCAACACTTTTGAAGAAGGCAACATGGCCAACATTTCCCCCACTTTCAAAATCGATATTTCCATGAAACCTAGAATCGTAGAAGAAATCATAATTGGCGCCACATGATCTCCTGAAGAAATAGGAATACCAGGAAATTTTTGCATGGTCATACACCGAGATGCCCGACCTTGATCCTTCTATTTTTGAACATCGTATAGACACATGGCCTGATATCACGCCTATGCGACAAAATAAACACCCACTACACCCATCCAAAGAAGCGACCATCAAAGTCGAAATTGACAAATTACGCACTGTAGGGTTCATATACCCAATCGCATATACGTCATGGGTATCCAACCCCATCCATGTTGTTAGCACAATATTGGTTTATGCCTCATCTTTTCATAATTTCTTCATTATTAATTTTGGCAAATGAATATAATGGGGGAAAATTAAATTCATATTGGTTTATGTCCAATCTCCAAGTTCAAGCATTAATCGACATCTCAAGACAACACTAGCCAAAGACACAAGCATTAAAAACACTCTCAAAAGGTTCCAAGAATCAAAAGAACCCATGTATTTATGCTACCTAATCGCATGCAGACACACAGGTGAGCGCTACCTAAATTTGCTACCTAAACTCTGGCAGAAAACAAATTGTGCAGAGTTATTTTACCAGTTTTGAGTCATTAACTTGAAACTTGGATTATGAACAAATGGGAAGACAATTTTGAAACCTGGAGGAGGTTTCTGTTCATCACATACCAAATAACCAAAAACTCTCTTAGTTTTTCAAAATTTTCTATGGTCAGATATTTATTTGACATAGAAATGGTGCTACAGAACATGCTGCTTAAACTCTATTTTAAGACTATTGAACTGGCATTTTTGACCAGTTGACTTCTAGGAGGATTTCAAGGTGAAATAAGATGAATTTTAAAATCAAAAGGAGGCTATTTTAAATCACATACCCATGAACATTAACCTCTGTCATTTTTCACACAGGTGTCATTTATTGGGATATTCGAAAGAATCTTTGAGCCCTATGTTTTCCGTTTTCGTGTTTTCCTGTTCGAGACATATTTTAGTGACACCTATTTCGGCCAGCTAGAGATGAATTTAACAAAACTGAGAGCGTTTTTTATTCATAAAAATATAATATACAGAAAACATTCTCATATTTTACTCAACTACTGTATTTTGAGAATTACAAGTGGCATTTGGAAGCCTAGTTTTCAGAATTTCGCCTCTTGAAAAGAGAAGGAAATCAGTTAAAACATGTCATTATTTGTTTGTAACTGTTTCTGTTTTGGGAAAGGGGTTGGAGTTTGAATTGGTGAGCTGGAAAGGACCTATGGCGGTATATATTTCATGGTACAAGAGTAGAGTGGGGTTGGAATGGTTGAGCTGAGGCTCCCAGTTGTAATGTTTTGATCAAATTACTGTGAATTGGCTATGTACTGGATTTAAGACATTTTGGTTAGTAGAAATTAGCTCCTCTTTCATCTTATTTGCTTCTAATGCTAAATTTTCATTCTTTGAATGATTCACATGAATGGTTTTGGTTTGTATTAGGATGGATGTTTGATCGTTATATTATCATGATGTTTATTTAGCTTCCTTCGTTCTAAACTCAAGAAGATCTTGTGTTAAGAATCTTTCTTCCTTAGACTTTCTATAGACCTGATGTTTACATCATCCCCTACATTTCTCTCATTGAAGTCTTCCCTCTATTCATACTCACTCCCAATTATCGATTGAAGTCAGCAAAGACCTTGATTGCTGGTGCATGCTAGCCCTATTTTCTAAGTTGGAACATTATTATTTTGAAGTCTTGTCCATTTGACTTGTTAAAAACACATTTACATTTACAAATCTTTTGATGTTACCAATATCACTTGATTATAGTCTAGGGTTACTTTTGGAGTGATAACATAAATGGTGCCATTTTCGGGAACAAATTTGAGCATATTGAAGAGTTCCCGGGAGGAATGAAATATATCTAGCTCTTGATGGTAGACAAGAGAGGGATATATAAAGTTGACTGTAATCATCTACCCGGTGACTCCACAATCAAAGACTCCAATGGGGATGATCCTTTTGACAAAAATATGACCAAGTATCATTTCATTAGTCTTTTACATGAACTTTTGCTATTCTTTATCAATTCTTTCATGCTTTTCCCTTCACATGTCGAGAGGATTATTTTTTGTTTTGTCTATTCCTATGATCATCAACCTACCTTCATATATCCAACCATAGAAGAGGAAATCTTGCAGCCTTATGTTGTTGATGTTGATCCTATATCCTCATTACAACATGTTCCTAAAAATGAGTTATCCATTCCAATTCCTCCTGAATCAGAGCATTCTTGTAACCTTGAGGAAAGTTTGTCACATACTTGTGTTGTTGAGGTTGATCCCGTGTCCTTGCCTCAACCTATTTATAAAGATGAGATTTGCATTCAAATCCCTCCTGAACTTGATCACCCTTGTAACATTGAAGAGATTGAAACTTTTTCAAATCCTTTAGAGGTATCATCACCTTCTTATATTACTATTGAACCTTTCTATCAGTTGATTACATCTCATAGTCAACCCACTACTGTTCAAAGTAGGATCCAAGATAATTTTTTTAAACCTTTAAGGCTACCACATTACCTTCATCCTTATCCTCTTAATTTTCTTGAGTATCTTCCCTGGTTCCCTGGAGGGGATCATGTTATAGCTGAGAGGCAATTGGAATCCTTTGAGAATTTGATTGATTAGTTTGAGATAGTGCATGATGATTTTAACATGATGTTATTCTCCAATTCATTATTTGGAGATGCTGCTATATGGTTTAGGAGTTTTAGGGCCGATTCCATTGGTTCATGGATCAAGCTATCCGATATTTTTCTAAAGCATTGGGGAAATAATAAGTCTTTTGACCTATACCTGACTGAGTTTCATGATTTGAGGAGAGGAGAGGAAGAAACTATGTTTGTCTTCAACCAAAGATTTTATAATATTTATCATAACATGTCATCAGAGATCTGATATTCTGAGGCTATTGCCATGGTATACTATGTAAGGGCTCAACATTATGAGCTTGTCCTTCTCTTGAGAGAAAGAAAATATTCATCCTTAGCATGCTTATTTGAAGATGCCAGAGAATTTGAGGAGAATATTCGTCCTAGCAGGAGGATCCAAGATCAATTTTTCTCTGAAAATCTGCATGCATATGAGCAAGCAAGTTGTCAGTGCATTTCAGATTTTGAGAAAGAAGACAATGAGTATGAAGAAGATCCAGAAAAACGTCAATAATATGAGTATGAGTCAGATTTGAAATCAGATTCTTCAGTATCTTCAGATTTTCCAATGGACAGGTATGCATGTCAAGTTGATGATCAATTTTCAAACATTTGTGAGCATGAAGTAACTGATGATCATATTGATAATTGCATATTTCTTGTTGTTCATTATCAATATGATTTAAACCCTACCTTATCATCATTTGTTGATCATTATTTTGAAGAAAAAATTGTTAATATTGATGATCAAAATCTTATCACAAGAAAACTAGAGGGTTATTAGTTTTCAAACAAAGAGGTGATCATGGATAAGCAGTTGATTTATGTGAATCAATATGTTTCTAATTTTGGTTTCAAGGATCCAGTTGCAGTCTTATTGGATTAATACATTTTAGATCACCCGAAAGATTCAAATTTCATTTACTCATCAACACTTCCGGGTGAGTATGGTTTTATGAATGATTATCTATCACTGGTGATATGTTTCTCTTATTATCTATTGATCATTAATAGAAACAAGACTATTTCAGTTTTGAAATTACTTGAATGGATATTATGGAAGTCTTCCTTTACCGGATCAGGGTGCAAATCTGGTTAGAGTAGAGTATTGTAGTAAATAAGATCATTGCCCGAGCATTTCTTTTTCCTTCAGTTTGTGGAAATAACAGTCAGTTTGTGTGAATAAAGGCAAGCCTTGAGAATTTTTTAGAGAATGGTTGAATGTTGACTCCATAGCCCAATGGAATATACACAATACAAAATTGTGAATGCTTGCAGAGTAAGTTGCATAGGTTAAAGGTTGGGAGCAGACCTAGGATAAGGCACTGAAACTACAAGAGTTCTTAGAGCCTCATAGGGAGGACTCTATCCCCAATGGAGCCTATGTTAGAACAATATTGGTTTATGCCTCAACTTTGCATAAGTCCTTCATTATTCATTTTGGAAAATGAATATAATGGGGGGAAATTAAATTCATATTGGGTTATGTCCAATCTCCAATTTCAAGCATTAATCGACATCTCAAGACAACACTAGCCAAAGACACAAGCATTTCCAACACTCTTACAAGGTTCCAAGCATCAAAATCACTCATGGATTTATGCTACCTAATCACATGAAAAGCATAGGTCATGGCCCGTTGGAAATTCACACCAGTGTTCTTGAGGCCAAAAGGCATGAAATGATATGCAAAAGTACCCCATAGAAATGATATGCAAAAGTACCCCATATGGATTGACAATAACCTCTCTCATGAAATGATATAAAATCTCACGAAATGATATGAAAAAATCCAAAGGAGGTTATTGTAAATCACATACCCAAGAACATTAACCTCTTTCATTTTTCACATAGGTGTCAAGGACTGGGAGATTCGAAAGAATATTTGAGCCCTATGTTTTCAGTTTTCGTGTTTTCCTGTTTGAGACATGTTTTTGTGACACCCGTCACAGCCCGTTGGATATGAATTTAACAAAATGGATAGTGGTTTTTCTTCATAATGATCTTATATAAAAAACCCATTCTCATATCTTACACAGTTGTTGTAGTTTGAGAATTACAAGTGGAATTTTGAAGCCTAGTTTTTAGAATTTCGCCTCCTAAAAAGCAGGAAATCAATTAAAACGTATCATTCTTTGTTTGTAACTATTTGTATTTTGGGAAGGGGGTTGGAGTTAAAATTGGTGAGATGGAAAGGACCTATGGTTCTATATTTTTCATGGTACAAGAGTAGAGTGGGTTTGGAATGGTTGAGCTGAGGCTCCTAGTTGTAATGTTTTGATCAAATTCATGTGAACTGGTTATGTACTGGATTTAACAAATTTTGGTTAATAGAAATCAACTCCTCTTTCAACTTATTTTCTTATGGTGATAAATGTTCATTATTTGAATTATTCACAGGAATGGTTGTGGTTGATATTATTATGTATGTTTGATCGTTATATTATCATGATGTTTATTTAGCTTCCTTAGTTTATGAACTCGAGAATATCTTGTGTTAAGAATATTTCTTCCTTAGAGTTTTTGTAGACCTGATGTTTACATCAGCCCCTACATTTCTCTCATTGAATTCTTCCCTCTATTCATACTCACTCCCAATTACTGATTGAATTTATCCAAGACCTTGATTGTTGGTGCATGCTAGCCCTTTTTTCTGAGTTGGAACATTATTATTTTGAAGTCTTGTCCATTTGACCTGTTAAAAAATCATTTACATTTAAAAATATTTTGATGTTACCAAGATCACCTAAATATATTCTAGGGTGAATTTTGGAGTGATAACACCTGTCAACAAAAAACATGGCACTATTCACGTCTACACTGACTTTCGTGATCTATGTCCCAAAGACAATTTCCCAATGCCTTTTATCGACCAAATTATCAATGATTGTGCCGGCCACGAGGCTTTGTCCTTCATGGATGGATTCTATGGCTACAATCAAATTCAAATTCACCCAACCGACCAGTACAAAACTGCATTCACTACCCCATGGGGTAATTTTTCATATCATTTCATGCCTTTTGGCCTTGAGAACACTCGTGTGACTTTCCAACGAGCCATGACCTACGTTTTTCATGATCTTACTTGCATCATCCTCGCCTACTTAGATGACCTCACCACTCAATCTAAGAAACACACTCAACATATAGATGACTTATGAGTCTTCTTTCAAAGGTGTCATTAGTACAATATTCGTTTGAACCCCCTCAAGTGTGTATTCTTCATCACCACTGGACGCCTCCTTGGGTTCATCATTTCCGAACACGACATCACTGTAGACTCCCTCAAAGTACAAGCCATCACAGAAATTCCACCACCTCAAAATTTATGCCAGCTGCAGAGCTTACAAGCCAAAGATAACTTTTTATGCCACTTTGTCCCCAATTATGCCACTCGCGCACATGGTTTCCTTCACTTGTTACGTCATGATATCCCATTTAGATGGGATGAACATACCCAAACCGATTTTTATGATTTAAAAGTGGCTCTCTCCAATTCTCCTTTGATTAGTCCACCTGAATATGATCATGACTACATCCTCTACTTATCGGCCTCAGTCATCTCAGTAGCAGGAGTTCTTGCCCATCTAGGGGATGATGGATGCAAGCATGTAATTTACTATATTGGTAAAAACCTTTCCAAGCCACCCCTGAAGTACAATCACAAAGAGAAACTTTCCCTTGTAGTTGTCTTCGCAGTCCAAAAACTGTACCACTATATTTTTCTTCGTACCACCAAAGTCATAGAAGATTACAACCCCATGCAATAATTTCTCATTCACTAGTAAATTAATGGTAAATTTTTTTGATGAATTTTCATCCTTTAGGAGTACGACCTAGAGTTTTCAACACCCAAGAGAAAGAAATCCCTCATCTTCGCCGAACTCATTACGACATTTCCCTCAGATACTACCAGTTCACCTGTCAATGTGGACTTCCTCGATGAACACCTCTTCTATATCCCCTCAGATGACCCCTGGTAAGTTGATCTCCTCATCTACCTTAGCACACAAAAATTTGGAACCCACCTCTCCCAGGCTAATCGTCGACGTATTCTCCATCAAGCCCCTTGATATATCCTTATCAATGACATCTTATATTGATGAGGGGTCGACACAGTACTCCATCGATGTTTGAACATCGACAAAGCTGACAGAATTCTAAATGATTTCCACAACGACGCTTGCGGTGGTCATCTCACAGGGATGTTCACCTCCCAGAAAATCATTCAAGAGAGATGCTTCTGGACCAAATTTTTTCATGACTATATCCATGCTATGAAATAGAATGACAAATGACAGCTTTATGCCCACAAAGAACAAGCACCACCCACTCTTCTACACCTAGTCATCACTGTTGGCCCCTTTTGCAAATGGGGCATTGACTTCATGACTTGCAACCCTCCATCCAAAAATGGACACAAGTACATTATCGTGGCAGTCGATTACTTCACCAAGTGGGACGAAGCCATTCCCACCTTCAACAACACCACTGACACCGCAACACATTTTTTCTTTAATGACATCATTTCCCGCTTTAGAGTACCATTACAAATGGTCTCTGATCATGGCAAACACTTTGAGAATGATCTCTTCATCAAAATTTCCTCAAAGTTAGGCTTCTCTAATGAATTCACCTCTTCCTACTACCCTCAGTCCAATAGACAAGTAGAGGAAGTCAACAATATCCTTAAAACCATGTTGCAGCGTACTGTTAACAAACATAAGACCAACTGAAATCATATGTTGTTTTCAGTGCTATGGGATTATCGCATGACTATTAAAACTACCATTGTTTTTAAACCATTCCATCTCGTCCATGGGGTAAAATCCACTCTCCCCATAGAGTGCTAAATTCCCACTTTATGCACTTCCATCGAGATTTTACTTGACAGTGCTCTAATGGAGCAACACTTGCTAAACTTAGATTCACTGGATGAAGACCATCAATCTTCATTATAGAACAATGAGGTAGAAAAAAATGGTCCAAGGCCACCTTTGACCACCATGTCAACCTTTGCTCATTTAACAAAGGAGACCTCATCCTTGCCTATGACATCGCTCATGCCCTTAGCCATGACAAATATGAGTCCTTATGGCATGGAATTTATATCAACCAACACTACCTCACTAAAGGCGCCTACATCCTGGCCTCCCCCAAAGGCCATCCTCTCAATGCACCCATCAACGAGTTGCACTTAAAAACATTTTACGCCTAGGCGTAGCCACTCTACACTAGGATTTTTCCTTTTGTACACATTTTTAGATTTTTTAGTCTTATTCCCCCCCCCATGCCTTATGGTTGATCTTCCATTTGTGTTATTGAAATATGACTCCCCCATAAACCTACCACATTGGTTACATGGACGAGGCTAGCCGATGGACACAGAATCTCACTTTAGCCGCTTGGGCCCTCTATTCCCCCTCACATGAACTGCTCCACTCCAATGACATATGTTTGGGCTCAAAAACCAACAACCAGGCAGAATACACAACCTTCATTGGCCTCCTTGATGAGGCTAGTCACCGCCATAATCGTCACCTTAACATCTTACTAGATTCCCAGCTCATTGTCATGTAGCTGAACAATGTGTACCGTGGCTGTGATCCCTACCTCTTCCTCAAATACCTGCAAGTTAGACTTTTATCTCCACATTTTGATTCAATCACATTTACACATATTCCATGAAAATTCAATCAAATAGCAGATAATATGGCTAATCTAGTGTTAGATTGGCATTTATCACATCAAAACACCATTACACATACATAAATGATCAAAAGTCTATCACAACATATAGATTAGAAATCATAAAAAATCACCACAAAACATCATCACATGTGAACATCAGAAATCCCAAAAATGTATCTCCATATATATATATCTCGATCACTGTGCCATCAATGTTTTAAAAAAGTAGTATAACATGTACATCACCCATAGGCAAGTTAACCCCCTCATCCCTATAGGTACAAAATAGGTGTCACATCACCCTATACAAAATGGGCTCATAGGCCTATATAAATAAAAACATATATACACATCAAAAGCACTCATGGTGCCTCTAGAGCACCACCACCTAGAGATCTCTTTGGAGAAGGTGCCCCACCAGTCGACAGTCCTCTAGGTTCTTGGGGCAGCCACCCAGTCATCATCCCCCTCACTACAAATGCTCTATAGATCAGGGTCTACAACTATGTCGAGAGCCCCATAAACTAGTCCAAGACTCCCTCGTCCTGGATCTACGTCCACATGCCCTCAGGCACTCCCTGAAACACCACCTCTGATCAATGGTGAAAGTCATCTAACACTTCACTAAAATCTG
>WSFP011591727.1:0-10184 GCA_009831015.1 Picea engelmannii
GGCCATTTTGAGGGCCCAAATGAAGGTTTTTCAATATCGAGTTTCTCAATGGTAGCCAAAGGCAGGATTGAGCCCCCAAAATTAATTTCCTCAACAATACCTTTCCAACGAGCTATTATACACCTAAAACGGAGATCCTATGCAAAAGTTACGACCCCGAGAAGTTGATGTACTAACTTACCCAAACGTGGCCCACATGACTTTTGGTGCTTCATCTCCTAGGGTTAGGTTTTTGGGTGTCTATGGTTTTTGGCATTCTCGTTTATTGTAAAAAGTCCTTCAGAGCCTCATTGTAATCATCTTCTTGCGAATGTGAGTAGCCATCACATCTCTTCTTAGAGATAAGCTACCACCATTCTAGCGAGTCTTTCACTCTATAGCTTTACAGTCTCTGTACATTTCCTTCATTAATAGAAATCATGTATTATTGTATATCTTTATTTATGGTTGCATCTCTGACACATTTCTTCTACATTATTGAATATCTTCGATATCTCTGTGCATTTCTTTATTATATCTCCACTCTCATTTTGTGCTGAAAATAATCTGGATCAGTGGTTTCAGAGCAGGTTTCTTTTGATCATTTTTTCAGTGCATGTCCCCGACGAGGTATGAGTATAGAAAGTTGGGTCTTGAGCTTGTCTCTCTTGAAGACAATCGCTCTCACACACCCAATAAACCCTCAATGGAGGAAGAAAATAAAAACGACGAAGCAGACGATCCTATCAATTTGTTGCTTGCGCAAGCTCTCACGCGACAGAGGGACGAAATGATGGAGAATTTTTCCCACATCCTGAAACACCTGCCGATAACGTTAGGCGCATATTCATCAAGCAACCACTTTGGAGGAACCTCTCCTTTCAAGGTATAGGTTAATTTTGACATTCATTTATTTCAAGGACAGATAGATGCAGAAGCCCTAGAAAAATGGTTAACTCTGCTAGAAGGTTATTTCTCCGTTCACAATTTTTTCGACAAAGAAAAGATCACCTTCACACTCCATAAATCTCTCCCTCGTGTCAAACATTGGTGGGAAACTTAGTGGGAGAAAATTTCCATAGAGGAGTTTGGAATATATGGGGTTGATCCCACTTGAGATTTTTTTGTGGATGCAGTAAAGGAATAGTATTACCTTGTTGGAAACTATGAGTACTAATACATGAGATGGAGAACACTATGGAAAGAGAGGGGCCAAGCAGTTCTGGATTTCACCAATACCTTCCATACCTTGTGCACCAAGATGGGTATCAAATACTCCGAGTGACATTTGGTTCTGAAATACCATGGGGCTCTACATAGATACATCCAGAATGAAATGGATTTTCTGGACATCTCATCACTTGGTGCTTCTTATCGATATGTTGTTAAAATTGAGCAGAAATTTAAGCACCAGAACAAATGGGAATTCGGGTCTGCAAATCCGCAACAACCAAAGTATGACAAAGACATCCCTAACAAACAGTCTCCCAAAAACCAGTCCAAGACACAAGAAAAGAAGGGCCACGGGAAGACAAAGAAGGACACCCAAAAATGGTGTGATTTCCACAAAAGTCCCTGGCACAACACCGATGAATGTCTCTCAAAATTATAATTGGTGGCCGAGATCAAAGACAAGGAGACAAACCCTGATTCAGAATCTAATTCGAAAAATACTAGTAAAGGACAGATCATTGATGTAGACCCCACTGCTATTGTCGTGACCGCAACAATTCAACCAGAAGAACCAACAAATCCTAAAGAGGGGGAGCACCTTTTCCATTCATAGATGTGGGTGAAGGGGACCCCGTTGCATTTTATTGTTGATAGAGGAAGCCATAAGAACCTCATCTCAGTAGAGTTAATCAAATAGTTGGGATTGTCGACAACACCACAGCTACAGCCATACAATATCAGGTGGCTTCGCCAAGGATGAGATCTCTGTGTCAGCCAACAATGTCGATTATCATATGACATCCAACCCTTCAAGGATGAGGTATTATGTGATGTTAACCCATTGGATGTCTCTGATGTCCTCTTGGGCCAACCATATATGTGGAGACGCCATGTTGTTTATGAGTCTCGACCTTGTAGTGTCATTCTTACTTTGGGGGGTCATCTCTTCAGAAAACCAGAGGTAGTTCCAACTATTTTTCCACCTAAAAAGTGTTACAAGGTAGTATCTCATACTGTAAATTCATCTTCTTCACAGTCTATTCAAAAGGGGAACAAAAGGACACTGCAACCACTAGAGCCTTGCCCCAAGCACCTTTTATCCAATAGAAGCAGGTTGACAAGGTTGCAGAAAAGTGCAAAGATTCCTTCTGCACACTGTCCTCTCATGTAGGTCGACTTGTTGAACAGCCTCATCCTCAATAGGTTCATGAAAAACTTCCACAAACTGAGCGGGGCAATGTCTCTAGCAAGGCAAGCAGCTCAGGAAGATGCAGAGTGAGCAAATAATTTTCCCTCTCCCCCAGGAACTCAATGCAACGGAGACCATTGCTTCTTAAGGAGGGAGGATTTATCCAGATGGATATCGGTGGCTACCCACCTTTTCCAACTATCTCAAAACAATTTTCTGGCAATTTTGGCAATTTACTATTTTTAGTAGGTTTTAACTTCCGAGGCCAACGAGCTATTATATGCCTAAAACGGAGATCGTATGCAAAAGTTACGACCCCAGGAAGTTGATGTACTAACTTACCCAAACGGGGCCCACATGAATTTTGGCGCTTCATCTTCTAGGGTTAGGTTTTTGGATGTCTAGGATTTTTTGCATTCTTGTTTATTGTAAAAATCCCTTCAGAGCCTCATTGTAATCATCTTCTTGTGAATGCAAGTAGCCATCACATCTATTCTCATAGATAAGATTCCACCATTCTAGCGAGTCTTTCACTCTGTAATTTTATAGTCTCTGTACATTTCTTTCATTAATAGAAATCATGTATTACTGTATATTTGTATTTCTGGTTGCATCTCTGACACATTTCTGCTACATTATTGAATATCTGCGATATCTCTGTCCATTTATTTTTTATATCTCTGCTCTCATTTCATGCCGAAAATAATCCAGATCATCATCTGCGCATACATGGAAAATGCTTGTTGTTGCACCTCCTATAACTACGCTTCCATATTTCTTAGCTCTGGATCCTTGGTGAGGCATTCATATGTTTGTGTGATTCTATCACTCAACTATTTTCACTCTGAGGTGAGGTCTCTTATCCTTCCTACTTTTTTATTAGCGCTTTCCTCCCTCTGGTCACACACCTCCTGTGGGGTGCTCGACACTGCTTGGGCCTCCAATTATTTTATCCTTGCTTGAAGCTACTAGCTGGTCTAAGCGAGCTTCACTACTTGAGCCTCAACTGAATCTTCTTCATCCTATGCCAGGCCTAGTATAGAGTAAAATTATGTACTCACTACCTCTTTGACTGTGACCTGCTCTATGAGCAACTGCTCCTTTTCTCTATGTAGTTGGGCTTTTCCCTCCTGGAGCATTGCCTAAAATTCTTCTCTCTCATTTTCGTAGGTGGCTGCACTATACCGTGCTACTTGTAATTTCTCTAAGGATTCATATTTTGTTTCAAGGCTTATGTAGCCTTCTCCTCCTCTTCTTGGAATTTTTGAAGTCGAGCTTCTATCGCATCTGCAAGTCTTCTTAATTGGGTTGGTTCATCACCCAATTCTGTAATCTGTGACGTAGTAGGTACTTCACGGACCAAATTAATAACTTGTTGTACTTCCTTCAATTCCTTCTCAACCCTTCCATATAGCTCTTCCTTCTTCCCTACATATCTCTGCAAGAATTCCTCAGAAGCATCCTCCATAGCTTCGCGGACCAAACTGATATCGTCCTCCATGAGTGTTTCCTCTAACTAGGTCTTATTAGCACGCATCTTCTTTCTTGTTGAAGGTTTCTTTGGAGAAACATTACTCTTCTGCAGTGCTACTATTTCAATAGGGGGATCTTTTGGCGGTGTAGCTACAGAGACCAGATGGGAGACTTCACAGACTGGAACCTTGCAGGAGGTAGGTTCATAGGATTTGAACCTCGCTGGAACAAGATGACCACATAGAATGGGACTTCGCCCTAGCGAAGTTATATGACCATTGGAGGCACCCCGATCATTAGAACGATGCTCCAGAATGGTTAGAAAAACAATTTATGGGTGGATGGATCTCTCTTGGATGTTGAGACCATGCCATAGTGAACAAATTCACATTAATGAAAACATTCCTACCCGTTGGAAGAATCTATTACAAGGCCCCGCTTATTGAACCCGTAGGTCATCGCGTTGGGACCACTTTTTGCCACCCATGATTAACTGAGCTAACATAGAATTGTCTAAGATTTGAGTTTTGTTATCTTAAGATACACCTCACCATCTGTTTGTCTACCCATCCTATCCATTCACCTACCCCGACCTATCTATTTAAAAGTGAGAATATCGGGAGAACCTAGGGAATTAGAGAAGTATTTCGAACAGGTCCTCAAGAAGATAATGGTCGACAGAGCATTATCTGAAGGTTTCCATGCATCGTTGACTAGAGGACTACAGGCTTCCCCTTCGACTGGACGTCATTCTGGACATGTTAATCCCGTGACTGAGCAATGAAGTAAGCATTGCAACGATATGGCTAATGCGATGCATATCCCATCCATCCTACCAATGTATATCCCACCTTTGGTTGGTATCGTTAACTATGACATCATCCCATGAGATTATGAGTACACCTTGTTCAGCGCGTACATTTCGAAAGGAATACACGTAGTCGGGAGTCAATTAGGACAGATCCCGCTGCTGAAGAACATCGACTTCAATATAGGTGACAGGAAGAACTATTCTATGCTAGCACCCCACCATTACTTGACAAAGTCAACTGGGAGGAAGCCTCACCTCGTCTCCCAGCCGTGGATTAAGGGACTGGCACAGTCCATCATGCTAAATGTGATGAAGATTCCCCATTTTGGTCGTGACCAGGAGGTTAACTCTTGCGTTAAACTCCTCTTATTGTGATATCATGGTGGATACCTGTGGCTCGATCAGAGTATTACTATGGATCCAACACCAGATTACAAGATTAGGCATGAAGGGACTTGACCCTCAAAAATTTTATCTAGGGAAGGCCTCAGACCTCTCCCTGGCACAACACATCAAGGAAGCTTACGGTAAAGTCAAAAAAGGAAAGCGAGGTTACAAGGTAGCCTCTATAAAGGATGGTGCAGTGTGCCTCGCTTTCCAACTCATATTTGGAAAGATCGTAAGGAAGAATCAACCCACATAGGTCACTAGGTTCGTGGTGGAACTCACAGGAAAATGTGTGGAGGGAATGTAGATGAACTGGGCAAGCTAACTCTTCAATGAACTAAAGAAAGACTGCCACAAAGCCCAGGATCTAGGATACAAATTCCACTACAGTTGGTTGATTGTTTTGATCACATTTGTTTCTTGGGAAATGCTTGAAGGAGCCACCTTCCTGGAGATCGAACCCTCTAAATCACTGGCCGCTCAATTTTCTACCTCGTGGTACACCAATGACATGACGAAACAATGGAAGTCTAATGACGTGTTTCATGTATACTATCAGCAACTGAAGGTTTCCATTGCGTCATTTCCACGCATGAAACTGTGCACTCTGCACTAGTACATACCAATAACAAAGTTCCACTCATATTCGCATTTCATCTATATCACTACACACGGAGATGAGAAAAATGAAGAATTACAGTCATACTACAATATAAAAAATGAATACATGGAGAAGATCATAAAGGAATGGCCGGAGGATTTCCTTGTACCTATCACTGACACAAAACTCTTTGACACTGACACCATAGGAAGCCCCATGGTCACCCGAGTTGAGCATGTCAGACAGTCCAATGGGACGAAGAAGAAGAAGAAGCAGGAAGAAGTCCAAGATATAGAGACTGATGAGAAGGACAACGCCTCTGAAGAAAATGGATTTGGATCGCTAGAAGGAGGAGGAGATGAAGAAGATGGAAAAGGAGGAGGGGAAGCTACACCACCAAAATATCCCCCTACTGAAACAGTAACACCATAGAAGAGGAAGGTTTCTCCAGAGAAAACTTCAGCAACAAAGAAGATGCATGCTAATAAGCCCCAGTTAGAGGCAACTCTCACAAAGGATGATATCAGTTTGGTCTGTGGATCTATGGAGGAAGATTCCAAGGACATCTTGTAGAGATATGGAGTGAAGCAGGAATATCTATATGGAAGGGTCGAGAAGGAATTGAAGGAAGTACAAAAAGCTATTCATTTGGTCTGCGCAATGCCTACTACATCACAGATTGCAGAATTGGGGGATGAACCAACCCAATTGAGAAGACTTGCAGATGCGACAGAAGCTCAACTTCAGAAAGTCTAGAAAGAGAAGGATAAGGCTACAGAAGCCTTGAAACAAGAAAAAGATGAATCCTTAGAGAAATTACGAGTAGCGTAGTATAGTGTAGCCACCTACGAAAGTAAGAGAGAATAATTTCAGGTGATGCTCCAGGAGGAAAAATCCCAGCTACAAAGAGAAAAGGAGTAGTTTCTCATAGAGTGGGCCACATTCAAAGAGATAGTGAGTAAATCATGTCACTCTATGCCAGGCTTGGCATAGGAGGAACAAGATTTGATCGAGGCTCAAGTAGTGAAGTTCGTTGAGACCATCCAACATATTCAATCCAAGATAACAGAATTGGAGTCCCAAGCAATGTCGAGCACCCCACAAGAGGTGCGTGACCAGAGGGAGGAAACCACTAAGAACATATTAGGAAGGATAATATCCCTTGCCTTGGAGTGCAAACAACCGAGTGATAGAATCGCACAAAGATATGAACGCCTCGCTAAGGATCAAGAGCTAAGAAATATGGAAGTGCAGTTACAAGAGGTGCAACAACATGCATTTTCTGTGCAAGCGAAGATGAAGTTTCTCACCGCAGTTGAAATAATGAATATATCTCAGGAGTAGCGCACAGTGAAACAACAAATCACTTCCCTCCAGGGAAAGGTAATTCAATTCATGCAGAAGCTGCAACCTGTGCAAGACAAAGCCTGCAAGGTGTTTGAAGAAATTGATGGACAGGGCTCGCAATTGGACCAAATGGTTGCATCAGTAGAACAATTCCTAGAAGGGCCTGTTACAGAGTATATGATCTAGGATCTTGTTGAATAGGAGGTTCACGCAAAGCAGCAAGTTGAGGCAGCTAAATCTAAGCTTGAGGCCTTCGAAGCAGCATTGTCCAGATCTGAATGACTCAGGACGAGTCACAGGTGAGTGTTGGGGGCCTATTGGTCCTCGAATAAGCTTGAAGAAACCTTGGTTAGGGTTGGAACACTTTTTGGACTTTGACACATTGGTCGAGAAAGGAGTGCCCAGGCAGAGCATTGATTGCGGATCCCACCGATTTTTCGGGCTATGTGGACCTAGTAAGGGGTTCTCTAGGGTTGTTGTAAAGATTTATGGGATTTCGACCCATGGGGTTTAACCCATGATTAGGCCTTATTGTAAGGGATTGTAAAAGTATAAATATGTAAGAATGTATTGTAGAAGTAGTGGGGAAAGTGGATAATTGCAAGCAATTCGATTAGCTTTGTGCAAGGGAATGTCTTGCATTAGATATTTGTGCTTGATAAAGAGTTAGCTCTATGCCTTGACCTAGTTTTGGAAGGAGGATCTAGTGCTCAGTGCGCAGATATCCTATATGGTATGAAGCTTGACTCTATGGATTAGTGCAAAGGAGTCACTGAATGTAAGAAATTGACAAATAATAAAGGAGGCAAAGGAGTTGGTGGATGTAGCCCCACACTGGGGTGAACCACATATATCTTGTGTCTTTGGTTTGCTTTGTGTTGTGTTGTTTATGTTATGAATATTCTCAGTTCTTTGATTATTATGTATGATAGATAGATCTGTTGTTGCTTAGTGCTTGTGTTAAGGGTAAATGAATGTTAGATATAACTCAGTGCTATGTGCTAAGTGGTTGAACTGATTAATATTTATTGTTACTACTCTGATCCATCTCTGGGTATGTTATGTGATGTTAATAAAGCTAATAAAATAATGCATATCACCTTCTAAGTGTTTCTAGAATACTCTGCGAAGTTTTGTTATCACATATCTGTGTCCCATCTTGGTTACGGACACTTGCGTCATGTAACCCCCCCTACTTCTACCTCAGGTGAGACTTCACTCGCTCCGTAGGTGTTGCCGAAAGGGCCGGTAGTCGGGATTTTGTTGGTGTGTTGTTAAGCGTTGATTCCTACGTCTTCCCCTATGCCAACACAACCACACCCAGATACAAAACACATGACATGTCATCTTCCTCTTCCTATGTCTTGTGACACTAATCCACATATAACTTTACACCTACAGGAATAGGAACCTTGACTGGTTTACATTCCTGCATATTAAACCTCTAAAATATTGTCTTGACATATTTCCTCTAATTTAACCAGAGTTACATGTTTGGTTGATCTTTTTTAATTTCCATTCCCATAATGAAATTCACAGTATCGATATCCTTCATGTAAAATTTAAAGGAAAATTGAGTTTTTATATCCTAGATAATCTCCCTTTCGTTTCCTATCAACAACATATCATCCACATACAAGACAAAATAAATAATATCATCACTGATTATTTTGAAATGCACACATTGATTTTCTTTGCTCCTTACAAATCCTAGTCCCAACATACAAATATCAAAATTTTGATACCACATCCTTGGAGATTTCTTTAACGCATACAAGGAATTTTTCAGCTTGCATACCAGCTCTTTCTTTCCCTTCACAACAAATCCTTCTGGCTGCTTCATGTATATTTATTCTTCCATATCCCCATGTAGGAATGATGTATTCACATCCATATATTCTACTTCAAAATCAAACACAACAAGAATAGATAAAAAAAAATCTAATTGAATTTAACTTGGAAACAGGAGAAAACAATCTCACCAAAGTCAATTCCTTCTACCTGGGAATAACCTTTTTCTACTAAACGAGCTTTATATTTCTCCACTTTTACTTCTGTATTTATCTTCTTCTTCTTAAACACCCATTTGATTCCAATGGGAATTCTTCCAGTCAACAACTCCACTAGATCCCAAGCCTCATTCTTATCCAAAGCTGCCATTTATTCAACTGTGTCCTTTTTCCAAAGTTTTCTATCCTATGAATCCATTGTTTCCCTAACAGTTCTAGGATCATCATCAATAATAAACAAAGAAAATTTTGAATGGAAATCGGGTGGAGTATAAATTTCTTGTTTCCTTCTTTCCTGAGCCAATATCCTCAATACTTCATGTTCTTCTATAGATTCTGAGTATTCATCCTTCAACTCAAACTCTATTTTATCTGGTTCTTCCTCCTTTGGTAGGACTTCCTGTTTGAAAACATCTTTGATTTCTTTAAATACCACATCTATACTATACACTACCTTATTATTTTATGGGTTCCAAAGATTATAACATTTCAGACCATCTTTATACCTAATAATGATACACTTTTCAACCTTTTTATCTAGCTTACTCTTGTTTTCCTTTGGAATGTGAACATAGGCATCACAACCAAATACCCTGATATGTTTTAGAGAGGTTTTATTACAAGTCCATACCTCATGTGGATTATTTTCATCCAACATTGATGTGGGTGATCTATTGACCAGGTAACATGCAGTACCCATGTCCTCCTCGACACCACTGAGCATGCACCTTGCTTTTTTCATCAATGTCTTGTTCATACTTTCTACAACTCCATTTTGTTGAGGTGTATATGGAGTAGTCTTCTTCCTTTCTATACTACACTTCTTACATAATTATTTGAATTCATTTCCACGTAACTCTCCACCATTATTCATCCTCAACACCTTAATTCTTTTCTCTGTTTAATTCTACAAAAGATTCTTAAACTCTTTAACCCTATCAAAGAATTCATATTTCTTCCCGAGGAAATATATCCATGTATTCCTTGAGAAGCCATCTATAAATGAGACATAGTACACAAAGTTTCCTAGTGATGAAACTAACACAGGCCCAAACACATCAATGTGCACCAATTGTAAAATTCCCTCTACCCTTGATGCACTATAGGGGAATATTACTCGATTCTTCTTCCCATATACACAATGTTCATAGAAATAAAAATATAGAGAGGATTTATACATACCTTTTGTTAGCACCAAAAGTCACTCCTGGATTG
>WSFP011591728.1:0-10184 GCA_009831015.1 Picea engelmannii
TAGACACAGGAATTGGCACATGTATTTGTTGATTTGTGTATGACAGTGTGAGATGATTGTATTGTACTGAGAGCTCTTGGATTAGAGTTTTGTATGAGATTGTTTCATGATTCATGATATACATAATATATGATAGTGAGGCTTTTAGCTTTACGCTTTCCCAGTAAAACTTATGTGTTATGTGTTCTTGATATTTCACTTTGTGATTGTGGTTGTGATTGTGGTTTAATTTTCTGCAAGAATAATAGTAGAAGCGATTCTATATTTAACAGTGGCATATAATTGTTAGATCAGGAGAATCGGAGGAAATACTTAATTTGTATTGAAATTTCTACATGGTATCAGAGCCACGGAGGCCACAGAGCTAAGAAAGTGAGGTGCGAACATAATTTTATTTTCACTGGTCCCGTCTCTAGCAGGGTGAAAACTTTAGTACTATATACTATGCACAATTCTCAAAGTAGAAAGTCTCGCACCCTAGTCAAAAAAGACGTGCAAACTTTCCTGAGCATTCTTGTACGCTGATCAAGGGAGAGGTGTGAACTTCCCTCACCCTACAGTGTATTACAGTGCAAACCTCCCAGTCAAGTTCGTAGGCTATACATAGGCAAGGTGCGAACTTCCCTCAGGCTACTCATAGGTGGAGTGCGAACCTCCCAGGGAAAGAGAAATTGCAGTAGTTGAGTTTTGGTGGTTGGATGACATTCGAATTTGCAGGATTTTCTTGGTGCGACAGTTGATTCAAGATCAAAATGTCTTTCAATGGCTTGAGGTTGGAGTATGCACTTGAGGGCATTTCTAACTACATTGCTTGGAAGGAAAGGATGGAGGTAGTACTCAAAGACAATGGCTTGAAGGATTACATTGACAAAGATGTTCCTAAGCCGGATGCGAAAGACACTGCAAATCTTGATGCATGGAAAAAGAAAGTTGTGAAGGCGAGGAGGATTCTGTTGGAGGGAGTACGAGACCACATTGTCTCAAGTCTCCATGGGAAAACCACACCACATGCAATGTGGAAGGTTTTGACAGATCTGTTTCAAAACAGTAGTGACCATAGGAAATTGGCGCTCAAAGATATACTCAGGAAGATCGAGATGGAAAAGGGCGACACCATTCCAAAATATCTCACGAAGTTTGTCCAATGTTGGGATGAGCTTGGAAGTGTGGGAATAACAATCACTGCTAATGATTTGGTGAGCTTGGCGCTCCTAGGAATTCCCAAGAGTTGGCACAGTTATCAAGACTCTGTCAATGGAAGGGAAAAATTGTTGGATTGGGAATGACTATGGTCAGATCTAGTGCAAGAGGAGTTCAGGTGGAACACCAAATATGGATCTCATCAAAGCGTGATGATGAAGAGGATTGTGCTTTGACGGCCAAGGCAAGGAAATGGAAAGGGAAGAAATTCCATCCAAAATTCGAGTCTAAAGTCAAGAAGTTGGATTTGTCCAAAGTGAAGTGTTTTCACTGTCACGAACATGGGCATCTCACTACTAACTGTCCGTAGAAGAGGAAGAACAAGATGGTTGTTGGAGCTGCAACTAGTGAGGCTCTTGTCTCGCAATTTGAACTTGACTTTGCTTTGATCGCATGCATGGATTCAAGTGCATCGGGATCGGTGTGGTATTTGGATAGTGGCACTTCCTTCCACATGACGAGAGATAAAGAGTCTTTCATTGACTTGGAGGAAAAAGATCTCAGAATGCATATAGAGATGGGCGACGATGGACGATATAGTGCAATTGGTATTGGTACCATTACCTTTTAGAGGGAGTCAAGTAAACCATTTCAATTGAAAAATGTTATGCATGTTCCAGGTCTGAAGAAAAACTTGGTCTCAGTCGCCATGTTGGAGGACAGGCTATGATGTTGTTTTTAGCAGTGGAAAATCCTACCTACGACATAAAGAAATGGGTCAAGTCAAGAAGATAGGGATTCGAGTTAAGAATATCTACATACTAGAGGTAGATGGCTATAGTGCCATGATAGGAAAGGTAGAAAAAGTGGTGAGCTGGGATGAGGGCAAATTATGGCACAGATGATTGTGCCATCTTCATCACGGAGCCTTGAAGATCATGCAACAAATATCTACTGGAATTCCAAGGGGAACACTTTCTCAGTTAGATCATTGCAAGGGGTGCACTCTGGGGAAGTATGTAAAGTCCACCTTTCATGAAAAGGAGAACTGTGCTTTGGTGATCTTGGAGAGAATTCACACAGACGTATGCGGATGATTCTCTGTTGCTTCAACAACAAAACATAGGTATTATGTTACTTTTGTTGATGACTTTTCTCATAAATGTTGGATATTATTCATATAGAAGAAGGATCAAACATTCTCAAAGTTCTGTGAGTTTAAAGAATTGGTGGAGAAAGAGTCGAGGAAGCAGGTGAAGGCTCTAAGGAGCGATAATGGTGGAGAATACATTTCTAACGAATTCAAATACTTCTGCAGTAGAGAAGGAATTCGAAGAGAACTCATAGCGCCTCATAACCCACATCAAAATGGGGTCACGGAGAGAAATAACAGAACGATCATGGGTGCATCACGAGCGATGTTGCATGATCAAGGCCTGCCAATGCATTTGTGGGCAGAAGCATGAAATAATGCGGTTTATGTGCAGAACCATTGTCCTCATAGAGTACTTGGCATAAGTACACCTGAAGAAGCTTTTGTTGGTAATAAACTTGATGTTTCTCATTTTAAAATTTTTGGCTCATCTGTTTATGTGCTGTGACCAAGGATTCCAGGAAGAAGCTGGAACCGACTGCTGAAGTTGGGATATTTGTGGGGTACACAGAAACACCCCATAATTATTGTGTGTATTTTCTGAACAGTGAGATGACTGTTATGTGATGGGATATAAAATTCTATGAGGGGAAAGTCATGCGGTTGTCGCTTGAGAGGGAGCTAGACTTGCATGCAGAAGAGGAACTGTTGGTTCCCAAAGATGAGTCTCAAGATGTGGATCAGCCACATGAGGAGGTTCATGGAGTGGAGGAAACCACTCAAGCAGAGCCATCCATTAGAAAAGGCAGAAAACGCACCATGGAAGATGACAGATTGAGACTAGATGCTGCATAGAATGTAGGAGCCCCTACTTCACAGTGCATACAGAGACAGTCTCCTGATCGATTTGCTGGATACATGGCTCTCATGAGAAAATGTATTGTGACTGAACCATCTTCCTTTCAGAAAGTAGTGCAAGACCCCACTTGGGTTGATGCTATGGTAGAGGAGTATGACTCCATTGTCAAAAATAGTGCATGGGAAATTGTCCCAAGACCGGTCGACAAATCTGTGGCAGGTTCAAGATGGATCTACAAGGTAAAGCAAGCTACTGATGTGAGTGTTGAGAATACAAGGCCAGGTTTGTATCCCGAGGCTTCTCACAGATTGAGGGGATAGATTATGATGAGACCTTTGCACCTGTAGCAAGGTACTCTTCCATAATATCCATCCTTGCACTCTCAACGTAGATGGGCTGGTGCATTCATCAGATGGATGTTAAAACTGGGTTCCTCAACGGGATCATTGAGGAAGAAGTGTAAATTGAGCAGCCAGAATGTTTTGAGACCTTTGACAGAGATTCACATGTGTGCAGACTCAAGAGAGAACTGTATCGGCTAAAGAAAGAACCCCGTGCTTGTTACACTCGGATAGACAACTATTTCACTGGATTGGGCTTCACCAAAAGTGAAGTGGATGAAAACCTTTACCAAATTGTGGTGGGGGGTAAGATTTTAATCATTGTGTTGTATGTTGATGATTTAATATTGACTGGTGATGAGCAACTGATACACTCATGCAAGGAGGACCTTGCAAAGGAGTTCGAGATGAAGGATTTGGGCCTTCTTCATTATTTCCTTGGTTTGAAAATATGGAAGTGAGATGGTGAAATTTTTGTGTCTCAAGGAAAGTATGCAAGAGAGATACTGGGTAAGTTTCACATGGAGGGCTACAAACCCATGGATACTCCTCTTCCAGGAAACTGGAGGAAAGAGGAGGCTACTTCTGGAGAAGTAGTGGATGCTATTGTCTATCAACAGTTAGTGGGTTCGCTAATGTATTTAGTGAACACGAGACCGAACATTTGCTATGCGGTTAACCAACTAAGTCAAGAGATGGTTAATCCTACCAAAATCTTTTGGAAGGCGGGTAAGCATGTCCTGAGATATCTGAAGGGCACATCTGAGTATGGTTTATGGTACAGATAGACGGATGAGGTGAAGTTGCATGGCTTCATGGATGCAGATTGGGAGGGCAGCCCAACAGACAGAAAGAACACATCAAGGGGGATATTTAGTATCGGCTCTACAACTATTTCTTGGTACATCAAGAAACAGAGATCCATGGCACTCATTTCAGCGGAAGAGGAATACATGGCAGCAAGTCAAGCTGCATGTGAGGCTATCTAGATGAGAAAGATCTTGGTTGGTTTGTTTGGTTCTCATTTAGATTTGACCGTGATTTATTGTGATAATCAGAGTTGCATTAAACTCTCGATTAATCTTGTGTTTCATGAAAGATCTAAACATATAGATATCCGGTATCATCATCTCAGAGATTATGTGCAGCGGAAGATCATGTTGCTTCAATACATTCCTATGGAAGATCAGGATGCAGACATTCTAACAAAGGTGCTCACCAGGAGAAAATTTGAATATCACAGAGACAGGATTGGGGTGAAGGATAATCCCTTTCTTATTGAGAGGGAGTGTTGAAAAGTCAGTAAGAAACATGTGTCTAATTTACTTTTCCCTTAAATAAATTAGATAATAAATATTAATCTATTATTTCATTCATAACTTAGTGAGTTGGATTTGTAACATAATTATAAGTGTAGTTAAGTGAGTTAAGATCAGTTGTACTAGTTGTAACTAAACATGCACTAGTGAGAGTTTAGTAAATCAGTGAACTCGCATACAACTGAAGATTCACCACGGTTAACTACATGCATATCAGATCCAGTGGAGACCTAGTTGAGATAACAGGTGAAAGGGACAATTTGGCTATCAGTTGTGATTTTATCACATATGCAGTGGATATGCTTATGAGCATGTGCAAACTAGGCAATTTATAATTCACTTGTGAGAATTCTAATTGCAAGGATTTGTGCAGAGGAGGCAAGCTGTCTGGACACAGGAATTGGCACATGTATTTGTTGATTTGTGTATGACAGCGTGATACGATTGTATTGTATTGAGAGCTCTTGGATTAGAGTTTTGTATGATATTGTTTCATGATTCATGATATACATAATATATGATAGTGGGGTTTTTAGCTTTATGCTTTCCCGGTAAAACTTCTGTGTTATGTGTTCTTGATATTTCACTTTGCGATTGTGGTTGTGATCGTGGTTTAATTTTCCGCAAGAATAATAGTAGAAGAGATTCTGTATTTAACAGTGGCATATAATTGTTAAATCAGGAGAATCGCAGGAAATACTTAATTTGTATTGAAATTTATACAGTGGGACCCCCAACAAGTCATGGTCACTTCCTAAAAGCACACCACGAACTTAGCAGGTTGAATTCATCATAAAAACTCAAAAACCTAATTCTTATATAATCTGGCAATGTAAAATAGAAAAACAAAGTAAAATCGTTTTTCTCTCTATCACACTGATGTGTCTAATGCTTAACAATTATCTGACCACCTCAGTGGTGTTGGTTGTGGTGCCTAATAATCTTCCTAATTCAGAGGTCCTTTCTTTCAACCGTGTTTATACCCCATGAAGACTTTACACCCCAGAATTATGTACACTCTTCCACGCGGGGAAGTGCAGAGGGGGGGTACCCCCTCTGCGGGGACCAGGGGCGCTAGCTCCCCGGCTGGGGAGTTTGGGGGCAAGCGGGCCCTTGACGGGGGTTCGAGGGAGAATCCCCCGAAGGAAAAATTTCCTTGTAAATCTATATTGTAATTTCATTGTAAATCTGGACCGTTCATTATAAGGTTGCAGATCTAACGGTAGAGATTATGTTAGGGTTTTTTCCCTAGAAGGCAACCCCCTATTATGAAAGAAATGTATTTCAGCTATGCATTATGGCGAGTATTGTATTCTGAGAGAGGATACTGTGAGAGAAAGAAGAGGAAGTTACAATGGGTTTTTTCTATAGTTTGTATCGCTTCATTTGTTGGATAATAATAAAGGAAGGACCTGTCAATTTCTCTGGTGGACGTAGTCCACACTGGGTGAACCATGTAAATATGTGTCTCTATTGTATTGTGTATCTTCAGTGTTTTGTTTTCTCATTTGTTTTATTTTATTGCTCCGTGGTCCTATTTTTCTAACAAATGGTATCAGAGCGAAAGGTAACTCACATGAAAAGAGGGTTCCTGGTTTGAGTGGGAGCAATGTCGAAAGATGGAAAGTTTAGGGTCGATAAATTTAACGGCCAAAACTACCAGTTATGGAAGATGAATATGGAAGATTATTTATATCAGAAGGATCTATTCCTACCATTAGGCAGAGTAGCAAAGAAGCCGACGACCATGAAGGACGAAGAATGGGAGATTCTTGACTAAAAGGCTCTAGGAACGATACGACTGAGCTTGGAAGCATTGGTGGCTTTCAATATTTCAAAAGAAAAGAAAACAAAGGATCTCATGGATGCATTGGCTAAATTGTATGAAAAACTCTCGATGTTGAATAAGTTATTTCTGATGAAGAGATTATTTAATATAAAGATGTGAGAAGGTGGGTCTGTTGCAGATCATTTAAATGAATTTAATACAGTTACTAATTAACTAAGTTCTGTAAAAGTGGACTTTGATGATGAGGCTAGGGCTCTTCTAATCTTGTGCTCATTGCCAGAAAGCTGGAACGGCTTGGTCATGGCTATAAGTAATGTTTGACAACACAGGTATTCCAACAGAGGATGAACACCTTCAGTAACCACTCACATAACTAGATCAAATATCAACACACCGATGTTTTCATGTGGTAAAACCCCTAGGGGGAAACATCCACGGCCCCAGCCAATGTGGCCACTTGGAGCAGTTTATTAATGCAAAGAAAAAGATTACAGAGAGATTTTACAAGAGATTTTCTCACAATCGATCGTTGGCAAATGACCCTCCATGCTCTTTAAATAGAGATCATGGACCAATCGGGTGTTAAGCCACAGATCAATGGTCGCTAAGATCAAGGAGAGTATGAACCGTCAGATCACTCTATGTCGGGAAAATATCGTGACCGTCGGATTTCCTAACTACAAATGCATACTAATGCATACTAAAGAAACACGCTTTTACCTAACGACATATTAGAACAAATAGATCTTAACTAACTCCTAAGTGTCTAAATATCCTAACAAGTAACTCTATCTCTGGTTCAAATACTTTAAAATTTGATGATGTTGTTGGTGTTATCCTTAGTGAGGAAATGGGATGGAAAAGCACAGGTGAGACATCAGGTAATGCGTTGAACATGGAGAATAGGGGAAGAAAAAAGGATAGAGGAAAGGGCTCAAAGAACCACGGGAATTATAGGAAGGGTAGATCCAAATCCAGAATTGGAAAGATAGAGTGTTGGAATTGTGGGAAGAAAGGACATCTTAAGAAAGACTGTAGAGCTCCAAAGAAACAAAGAGATGGACAACATGAGAGAAATCAGGAAACAAATGTAACAGGTGATGTGTTACAAGATGCTTTGATTCTTTCTGTAGATAATATTTCTGAGTCTTGGGTAGTAGATTCAGGGGCTTCATTTCATGCCACACCCAATAGGAAACATTTTCTAGATTATGTTCAAAGTGATTTTGGACAGGTTCAATTGGGTGATGATGCACCATGCAAAATTGTTGGAATGGGAAAGGTAAAAATAAAGCAACACAATAGAAACCAATGGTTGTTGAAAGAGGTAAGAAATGTTCCAGATTTAAGGAAAAATCTAATTTCAACAAGGTATTTGGCAAGTAAAGGTTGTGTATCCATATTTACAGATAAGACGTGGAAGGTCATCAAAGGATCATTGGTGATAGCAAAAGGAGAGAAGATAGGTACATTGTATTTATTTACTGGTAATACTGACTCTTCTATCTCTTTAGCTTCTATAGGAGTGGATACAACACTGTGTCATCATAGGCTAGGACACATGAGTAATAAGGGTATGCAGATACTTCACAAAATAAATTTTCTGCCAGATCTTAAACAAATTGATTTGGACTTCTGTGAGCATTGTGTTTATAGAAAACAAAAGAGAGTCAGATTTCTCAGAGTCAGAAAAGAAAAGAAGAATGAAAGGTTAGAGCTTGTTCATACATATGTATGGGGACCAGCTCAGGTATCATCTCTTAGTGGCTCTGGTTATTATGTTACTTTTATTGATGTTTATTTCATTCGACAAAAATATGATGTTTCTGATACTTTTAAGAAATAGAAATCTTTAGTTGAGAATGAGACAAGAAAATTTTTGAAGTGTTTCAGATCAGATAATGGAGGTGAATATTGCAACAAGGAGTTTGATTATTACTGTCCATACCATGGGATTCGTAGAGAGAAGACAGTTCCAAGAACACCACAAGAAAATGGTTTGTCAGAGAGGATGAATAGGACAATCCTAGAGCGTGCAAGGAGTATGATATTGCATGCTAGTTTGCCCTTACAGTTCTAGGAAGATGTTGTAGATACTACTGTTTACTTAATAAATAGAGGACCTTCAATATCTTTGGATGGTAGAATTCCAGAGGAGGAATGGACAGGAAAAAAGGTAAACTATTCTTTTTTGAAAACTTTCGGTTGTGAAGCATTTGTCCATATTGATAAAGAAAATAGAACAAAGCTTGAGTCTAAATCCAAGAAGTGTACCTTTATTGGATACAACATTAATGATTTTGGTTATCGATTATGGGATTATGAAAATAAAAAAATCATTAGGAGTAGAGATGTCATATTTAATGAGAAGTTCATGTACAAAGATCAGTTGCAGGGAAAGAAATAGCAAGAAGAAAAACAAGAATACACAGTGCTTGATGAGATCACTGAAAAATAAATTCCAAAGGAACCTGAAAATCAAATTGTACAACAACATGAGAAGCAGGTACGTCAAACACCTACAAGTGTTGTTAGAATATATACCATGTTATGTATACCCCTTGAAAGATAATCTCCTTCATTGTATTATTTATTGTTGTCTGATTTTGGTGAACCAAAATGTTATGAAGAGGCAATACAGGTAGACACCAAAAAGAAGTGGGAGCAAGGCATGAAAGAGGAAATGGATTCCTTGGAAAATAACCAGGCTTGGGACTTGGTTCAATTACCTTCGAAAAAAAGAGCATTGCAGAATAAATGGGCTTACAAGTTGAAGGAAGAAGATGGAGGAGAAAAGCGGTACAAGGCTAGACTTGTTGTAAAGGGGTTTGCACAAAAGAAAGGTATAGATTTTGATGAAATATTTTCTCCAGTTGTTAAAATGTCTTCAATTAGGACTATTTTAAATCTTGTGGCAGTAGAAGATTCGCATCTTCAATAGTTAGATGTAAAAACATCTTTTATCCATGGGGATTTGGAGGAAGAGATTTATATGCAGTAGCCACAGGGGTATGAGGTCAAAGGGAAGGATAATTTGGTATGCAGGTTGAATAAGAGCTTGTATGGCCTTAGGCCTAAAGTAAGCTCCAAGGCAGTGGTATTTGAATTTTGACAGGTCTATGACAGAACATGGTTATAGTAGATGTCATTTTGATCACTGTGTTTATTTTAAAAGGCTAGAAAATGGAATCTATATTATATTTCTATTATATGTAGATGACATGCTTGTTGCAGGGTCTAATATGCAGGATATAAATATGATTAAGAAGAAATTATCCAATTCATTTGCAATGAAGGATTTGGGTGCTGCAAAGAAAATCCTTGGCATGGGAATAACAAGAGACAGAAAAAATCGCAAATTGACATTGTCTCAGGGTGAGTACATAGAGAAGGTGTTGGAGGGGTTTAGAATGCAGAATGAAAAACCAGTTAGTACACCTTTGGCCAGCCATTTAAAATTAACTAAGGAAACGTGTCCCAAGACACATGAGGAGATAGAATACATGTCCATGGTCCCTTATTCATCAGTAGTTGGTAGCTTGATGTATGAAATGGTTTGCACAAGACCAGATATTGCACATGCAGTGGGAGTTGTGAGCAGGTATATGAAAAATCCAGGTAAAGAACATTGGGAGGCAGTAAA
>WSFP011591735.1:0-10184 GCA_009831015.1 Picea engelmannii
ATCTTTAAGGGGACTTCACCCTTTTCCTTCCTTCTCCTTCAGATGGAGAATCTGGTGCCCTCCTGGCACTCCTTTGCTCAAGCAAACTTCTTGCTGAGTCTGCAGGGTATTCAGCAACCCTGTGAAGATCCTTCCTTGGACTCTTCTCTGTCTTTGAACTCAAATATTTCTTCCCTTGTGCTCTATCTGCACATCTACTCAATGCCCTCCTGGTAGAGTGTCTAGAATCCCCAGTGATTCTGACTTCCTATTGAACTCACATCAGAGTTCCTCCTCAATGCAACTAGTGCATATGCTTAATGCCCACCTGGCAGAGTTCTTGCAGAATCCTGCAGCGATTCTGTCTCCCACTGTGCCTTCCTCTACACAGTCTTGCCTCCAAGGTGTTCAACGATCTTGAGGTCTTCCTCTGAGTCAATGATTTCGGTTGGTGTGCCCTCCTAGCACGTCTTCGTCCAAATTCCACAGAATTGGAAGTGCTCTCTAAGCACTGGCTATCGGAACCCGTAGTGTTCTGTCATGCCCTCTGGCATGAAGCCTCAAAGATCCCCTAAACCTAAAATCAAACAACTCCTCAAATAGCAGAACCTATCTGTCCCTACAATTGCACATCTACAACATACATTCACAGCATACAAAGAACACATGAAAGCATTCACACAACACAGATAATATGCAGGAAAAATTGCTCTGGTTTGTATTGATAAAATGCCTCTCTTTACAAGGTGTTCATGTGCTCAGACTTTGACAGAGTCTCGGCTCCTTCTCTGTCTCTACCAACTTTTTCAAAATGAGGTCGAAAAAGGTCTTTTTCATGAGGGGCTCTTCGAGCTCTTCCCTCTATCCTCAACTACCTACTCAATCTACATTGAATTACCAATAAATGGTTGTCTAGTCCGAATTGGAGCTATATTGCAGCCTTACAACCATCAAAGCTACCTACAGCTAAAGCCTGTGTATAGGCACGACCTTTTGGCTCTAACAACCTTACAAATATTAAATGCCCCTAATTCAAATTCAAAATATGAGAGGGTTGGCGCCTCTCTTCCTTGAATGCGTTGAGTGGGCTAGCTGGTTGGCGTGGAGAGATGCTCCTGCATCATACTCCTCAGCTGTAAAATTCATGAGCTCCTGCTCATGAGCTTCCCATCCTGGCTGTTGAGATCCTCCTGGATCCTAAACAACTCTTTGGAGTTGTCTCCATGCTCTGTTGTTGTTGATGTCTCCCTTCTGCTCAGCTTCCCTTTGTTGGCAGTCTCTGTTAATTCCAACATCAGCCTTCTGATCTCATCGATCACCTCGTCCAGCTGCTGCAATGGCTGACTCTGTTCATGCAGCCTCCTCTGCTACAAATTCTTTCTGCAAATGGGCAGATCATCATGATCTCCCATGCCATCTTCTTCATCTCTTATGGCCTTGACTTGCCACCCTGCTGCAGATTCCAGCTCTGCAATCTCCTCACTGAACTGTTATTCAGCTTCCTCTTTTGACAGCTCAACTTCTGTCAGTTCTCCTGCTGGTGTATCTCCAACTTCCTCCAGCTTCTCCTCAGACTGGAATCCTCCTTCATCTGCTTCCAACTTAACTTGTTGGATGTGCATGCCCTGCACCTTCACCCTTCTCTCCAGGGCTTCAATCTCTTCGCACAGATCAGTAAGACTCATGCTATATGTCTCTTCTTCAGCTTCTTCTGCTGCAAGCTCCAATGCTGCAGTTGTTTCATCTTCCTGGCTGAAAATTTTGAGCCATTCCTCGTAATGCTCTTCTTCTTCTTCTGCTTGGGCAGCTTCTAACATCTGCTCCACTTCTCCTTTTACAGTCACGGCTGGCTGCCTTTCTCTTGTTGTTGTTGCTTCATCGACAACACAGACTTTGGCCTCATCTAGGCTATATGGCAGGAATACCTTTATCCCCCCAATCATCAGAATGCTCTTCTAATCTTTCCCTGTCAGCTGCTCTGGCTGATCCAAATCCATCTCTAAGCTCATCTACTCTGTCAGATCCTCAGGTTGATTCAAACTCACCTCCGGGTTCATGAGACTCTCACATAGCCTCATTTTTGTTCCCATGCCCTCCTAGCAAATTGGGATTTTCCTGCTGCCCTCCTGGCAGTCCATGAGATCCCACAGTGACCTCGTTTCATTGCCCTCTTGGTAATGTGAAATTCCCTGGTTGTCCTCATGACAGTCTATGAGATCCCGCAGTAATCTCATCTCATTGCCCTCTTGGCAATTGGGAACTTCTATTCTGCCCTCTTGGTAGTCTTTGAGATCTTCAGTTGATCTCATGTCTTCCTCACTACAGAGGTTTCTCCCATCCTCTGGTTCACACACCTGAACCATTTTCTCCTCTGGTCTGTTAAGGTTTTCAGCATGCCTCAACCATATTCTCAACAACCTCTGCTATCTTCTGGCCACCAATTCCTGAATTGACTACTTTGCCTTCGTCTTCATGGGCCATTCATATACCCATCTCGACTTAGCATTATGTTGCATCCGCAGTGCTAGCTCATCCATCCTTGCCCTGATCTCGGCAAGTTCTTTATCCCTTGCAGCGTTCTCTAGTTGTTGATGGATCTTCTTCCCATCGCGTGCATGACCTTCAGTAGTCATTCTGCCCACTATATATCTGTCCTCCTGATAGATCTGTTGCTGTCACTCTGCAACCCTGAGTGCTTCCAGCCTTTTCTTACAGTCCTCCTGACTGTTTTCCTTGACTGCTACCTACCTGCAACAATCACCACAGAGCATCTCCAACACTCTATTTTCTTTTCCTTGCTTCCTCTGCCTGAAATGTACAAACAGAGTCAAGCTCTGATACCACTTGACGGCGTAGCACCCCCCTGCCTTAGCAGGTTCTGCATGACCTCCCGGTCTAAGGATCATTCAAATTCCTCTTCTGAGCCGAAGCGGCTCTTTCGGATCCCTATCAGAACCTCAGAATCCAATCCACAGGTCTTTCACCTCCACACGGCCTTCAAACACGACCGTAATCCTTTCCCGAAATGGAATTTCGGGTTTCGGGACTCCTTGAGTCCTGATGTCGAGAGTCCTTGACTCTTCGATCTCCCGATCTCCGAAATACTGAAACGCCGAAATGGCGCTCACAGTAATTAGCCCCCTAGGCTATACCCTTAGTCCATATGACCTCCCCTCATATGACTACAGCCTTCTTCGGGGTTCATCGACACAAAGCGCCCGACTTCCTGTCTTCAAGACTCCCGAAAAGCCGATTTTCGAAATGTCGAAATACTTGTTTCCCGACCTTCTCCTCCTTTCGCAATTTTGGGTTTTCCGACGCCGAAATGATCTGACCTTATGTCTACAGGATCCCCAAAATGCCTCTCCCCGACTTTTCTCCTCCAGGGGTTTCCTTTCCCCGACTCTTTGCGTTTCGCGATTTCGGAGTTTCCAGTGCCGAAATGCTTGGTTCTCCTTGTCCTCGGAACTCCCGAAGTTTCGAACTTCGATATGCCAAAATGTTGGATTCCTCCAACACTTTCAAACTTTCGCGTTTCGGGTTTTTCCGTTGCAAGGCTTCCTCTGCCCTTGCTCTCTTGCACTTCTGATATCCGAAATGTCAAAGTGACAATACGACCCTTTTTCCCTCCTAACCGAGATAAACGGATGTGATCCACTCCCAGATCAATGGCCCTGATCTTTTCGAGATTTTCCTCCCTAAGAGCCCGGATCTCTCGTCCTCAGGATTTCCGAAATCCTAATATTTGGTATGTCGAAATGCTCCCGACAATAATCTTCTAAACGTTTTCGGGACTTTGCATTTCGAAATTTCGCGAATCCCGTTGCACCAAGCCTTCGCTGACCTCTGATACTTTCGGTACCCGAAGTACCGAAGTACCCTCCTGCTACCACGTGTCCTCTCCCTAGACGCTTCTGATCCTCTTTCAGATTTTGGGACTCCACGATCCCTGTGGCACACTTCCTCTGTCTTCTCGAATCCTCGATATCCGAAAACCCGGTGGACTCCCCGATCTCCGCCATGTGTCCTCCTATGAAGGGACGGTCTAGATCGTTTTCGGGACTTCACCATTGACGAAGTTGAAAGACTCCCCTCTGTGTTTCCCAATGTCTGAATCCCTGAAATGGGTGATCTCGCGACACGTGTCCTCCTCTAAACGGACGGCTCAGATCTCTTCGCTTATTTTGGGACTATCGTTATGGAGTGTCCCGACCTTTCGTCATCAGGACCTTCGAAATCCCGAAGTCTGAAATCTCGATATCCACGCTATTGGCTGCCCGAGTGAGATCTGACAGCTATTGGCTGCCTGAGTGAGATCTGACGGTCCAGATCCACTCCCTTCCTATGCGCTCTCCTGTTGCTATCTGGACATGGAAATTCAACGATCCAGATCTTCCCTTTGGCCTGATCTGACAACAGTTGTGCTCTCCTTAGCTTTCGGGACTCTAAACTCTCCAAAGAGTTCTCCCTTTCGGCCTCTGCAACCTCTTGTGGCCTCTGTGCATAAAAGCACTCTCCCTCCTGAGCTTGGCCTTCTCTGAAACCTTAAAAGGTTTCCATGACTCCTGCACACCTTGTAGAATCTTTGCATGCTAACTCGATGCTATCTCTTCTGAGCTTCTCCACTACTTAGATCTCTAAGAGGACTTCACCCTTTTCGTCCCTTCTCCTTCAGATGGAGAATCTGATGCCCTCTTGGCACTCCTTTGCTCAAGCAAACTTCTTGCTGAGTCTGCAGGGTATTCAACAACCCTGTGAAGATCCTTCCTTGGACTCTTCTCTGTCTCTGAACTCAAAGAGTTCTTCCCTTGTGCTCTATCTGCACATCTACTCAATGCCCTCCTGGCAGAGTGTCTAGAATCCCCAGTGATCCTGACTTCCTATTGAACTCACAGCAGAGTTCCTGCTCAATGCAACCAGTGCATATGCTTAATGCCCACCTGGCAGAGATCTTGCAAAATCCCGCAGCGATTATGTCTCCCACTGTGCCTTCCTCTACACAGTCTTGCCTCCAAGGTGTTCAACGACCTTGAGGTCTTCCTCTGAGTCAATGATTTTGGTTGGTGTGCCCTTTTAGCACGTCTTCATCAAAATTCCGCAGAATTGGAAGTGCTCTCTAAGCACTGGCTATCAGAACTCGCAGTGTTTGGTCATGCCCTCTAGTATGAAGCCTCAAAGATCCACTAAACCTGAAATCAAACAACTCCTCGGATAGCAGAACCTATATGTCCCTGCAATTGCACATCTACATCATACATTCACAACATACAAAGAACACATGAAAGCATTCACACAACACAGATAATATGCAGGAAAAACTGCTCTGGTTTGTATTAATAAAATGCCTCTCTTTACAAGGTGTTCCTGAGCTCAGACTTTGATAGAGTCTCAGCTCCTTCTCTGTCTCTACCAACTTTTTCAAAATGAGGTCAAAAAAGGTCTTTTTCATGAGGGGCTCTTCGAGCTCTTCCATCTATCCTCACCTACCTACTCAATCTACATTGAATTACCAATAAATGGTTGTCTAGTCCGAATCGGAGCTAGATTGCAGCCTTACAACCATTAAAGCTACCTACAGCTAAAGCCTGCGTATAGGCACGGCCTTTTGGCTCAAACAGCCTTACAAATATTAAATGCCCCTAATTCAAATTCAAAATATGAGAGGGCTGGCACCTCTCTTCCTTGAATGCGTTGAGTGGGTTGGCTGGCTAGCGTGGAGAGATGTTTTTGCATCATAAATGCTAGTGTCCCTGCAAATGCTTCGGGTCGATCTTCTCCTCAAGTCGACCCCACTGCAAAAGTGTCAGGCATGGATACTAGCAACAAAGAGGAGAATTGGAGTTGTGTTGTCATAGAGGAGGACTCACCCGCCCCACCTCCTGAGGACATAGCGAGATCATATGTTTCGCGTCTTGGGCCAATTCAGCAGCCTGCTCAGTCTACAACAAACATAGGTGCAATGGGCCAAGCTTCTCTACACAACCCACCAACAAGCCACTGGGTTATCCTATCATTGAGGAAGAAGCCTCGTTGATCAACCTTCAGGAAGCCAATAGAACATCAAAGGACTTCCATGATTCCACTATGCACAGTTTCTCTAAGGAGCACCTCAATTTGCTCTTAGACATTCGCAGAGACGAAGCAAATCAGTTGTTTCGTCAGGAGAACATCAATTGTCGATTGAACATTCTTTTTTATTCACGGTCAAGTGAGCATGCTTCCAATTGTTGCCCAGTTTGTCGTCAACCTTTCATCTTCACTCCATCTTGGAATCATCCCCCTATTGGCGATGGAGGCAATAGTACTTCTGGAGTATGATCTTCCTTTTGTCCATGTTTCAGTTTTGTTCTTTCAAGTTTCTTAGGATTAGTTTTAAAAGGCTTTCAAGCCACTTATGTATAAACTACAACAAACTGGATATTCTAGCTATAGTGATAGGGACAATTTTGGTTATCTTTAAAGGAGCCTGCAGTCAATTCTGGTTTCCTCTTTTTGGCAGGTTCGCTGCCAGGTTCCTTAGTCTATGTAAAACTTTCAGTTTTTTGAAGTAATACAATCTTTTAATTTACAAAAAAAAGAAGAAGATAGATAGTATATTATGTTTCAGAATGAGACCAGATTAGCATTGACATCAATCAATTCTCCTTTTCACATATATCCTCACTTGATGTAATATGATGATAAAAAGAAAAAGCCCATCTTGTTACTTTCATTGCCAAATATATGTGAATTCCAATAAAATAAAATTTAATGCCTCTTTAATTCATAAAAAAAAATTAAAATGAATCTACATTAATTATAAATACATATGAAAATATGTCTAGTTTCAATTCTAGTAGTTGAAACTATATAATACTTTTATCCATCCTTATATTATCCTTTATTTTTGGAAGCCTCTTAACTAATTCACAACAATTTTTATCACAAGCATCATTGTCTTATGACAAAATCTATTATAATGAAATCAATATGGGTTAAGATAGATGCAACCTACATGCTATTAAAATATAGTTTGTGAGAGGTTATTTATATGAAGAATTATGTTTGCAAAGTTGGAGTACCACGCTTCATAGTCACTACTATGATCATTCATGACTTGCTTGTTGAAAAACAATCAATATCATAAGTTTTATATGCAGTGGTGTTTTCTTTTCATTTGAACTAATCGTATTTAGACTTCTCTCTCTATAAGTATAGTGTCCATTCAGTTAGACGACATTATGATTTCAAAGAAAGACGTCTCTCTATGATACTATAGAAAAAAATGTAAGTTTGGGTTCCTATGGAAAACAAACCTTTGACTCCCTTTCATTGCTAAACAAAATGAAAGAGAGTTTGATACACTGAAGTATGAGAAAAGGCCACAATAGATCTCAATAGAGTGGCTCCTTTGATAACCATTCTTGAAATGACAAGTGCACCCACTGATAGAAAGAAAATCCATCGAAATATTTCATGGCCATTATTTTCATATTCTATTAGAATACTTTTTGTGATTCCCTAATCCAAATTTCTTTAGGACTCTTGATGTGATGCAATTATTGTTAAAGCAAGAGGTTTCAACAATCTTGAGAAAGTCACATGAACCCATTGTTGTAGATATTCTTTTTAAATATGTTTCTATTCGGTTTTATGTCGAGAATTCATGACAATTTCATATTCAAGTCGGTGAAGGCCATCCCTCATGATAATTGTTTATTTTATTTGAAATTTATATATTCACAAAAGATACATGTATATTGTATTTTAGAATGAGACCAGATTAGTATCAGCATCAATCTATTATCATTTTCACGTATATCGTCACCCGATGTGACATGTTGAAAATAAGCAAAAGCCCATCTTGTTACTTTCATTGCCAAATATCTGTGAATTCCAACAAAATAAAATGTAATGCCTCTTTAATTCATAAAATAAAATCAAAATGAATTTATATTTGATCCATTGGGTTATTCGTCTTCAAAGATTACACTGATCCAATATTAAAAGCAAATGGTACAATGGTTATTACATATGGTTATACATAGAGAATGCTATGTGCATGAGCCACATGTCCCGCAAACTAAACATAACATATGTTTTTTAACTCATATGCTAGACGGTTCAATGTATGTTATATATATGGTCTAACCATATTACATGATGCGAGACTAGCCTTAACAAATGTTATAATCGGTGCAATGTTCCAACACATGGGACTATTTTATGATATAACATATGGTTAGCTGAAATGCGTGGCGGGATATACATGTGGCATAGTCATTGCTTTGTGCACGGTTCAATGCCTACCACTTAACATTTGTGCCAAGCCCACGCGGCTAGTCATGATAGCTGGCGGTGCAACATACCATACGGTAACGTTTGAGCACGGTTAGGTGTATACCATTTGGCGGACATTCATATGTTCCATTTATAATATGGTCCAGATCTGGTGGGATTCACATGTAGCGAAGTTCAGATCCTTGGCATGGCGGGGATATCTCATGTTATGGTATCAGAGCAAGTTTGCTTGTGCAAAGTTTGTGAATGCTTACTAGGTCCAAGTTGAAACTTGGTGAAGGAGAACTGGTAGAAGGTGAACCTGAGATTGGTTTGAGGAGGACATTTTCGAGAACAACCATGTCTTCTCCACGAGGGGAAGAAGAAGGACATACAGGACGGGAAAAGCCTGTTGTTTTCGAAACTGAGTTTTTGGAGGCTTTTATCAACATGAAAGCCATGATGAAAATTCTTCTCAATGAACGCGCAGAAAGGAAGAAAAAAGAAGAAGAATCTTTATCTAGAGATGCAGAAGTGAAGAAGGAAGAAAAGGGTAAAGGAGTAGGAGGTGATGGTGATCCTCCTGAAACTAATCAAACTTTCTCTTCTTCTCATACTACTCATTCAAATAATGCAAATTCTAATATGCCATATTTCAAATTGGATGTAAAGTTTGAACTACCAATTTATAATGGAGATTTAGATGCTGAAAAGTTAGACAATTGGATCAAGCAGCTTGAAGTATACTGTAGGGTGCAGGGCATTAATGATGACCCTTCCAAGATTCAGTTGGCCACTTTGCGAATGAGTGGGATGGCTCTTACTTTGTGGGAGAGAAAAATTCAGCAAGATCTTCGAAAGCATGGTAAAATAATTTCAGTTTGGAATGAATTCATTGAAGTATTAAGAAAGAAATTTTATCCTTTAGGTCACATGTAGCGATTAATAATGAGTTGGCAAACTTTTAGACAAGCTAAAGGGCAAAGCATTCAAGAATATACTCATGAATTTAGAAAGAGGGCTATTGCATTGAATGTTGCATTGGATACACAAGAAACTCTTCTTAAATATATTGGTGGCATGCATTCCTATTTGCAACATACTTTGCTAATGTTTAATCCCAGTAATTTGGATGATGTATGTGTTCAAGCCACACATTTAGAAGCTAGGGGTAAGCATGATAATGATTCTTTTATGAAGAAGTCATCTAAATTTGAAAACAAAGATAAAAGCAAAGAAAAGGGAAAGAAATCAGCTACCATCAAGAAAGAGGGTGAAAAACCTACATGCTCACATTGTCAGAAAGAGCATGATGTTTCAAAGTGCTGGAAGCTTCATCCATAATTAAATCCAAAATGGATGGGAAGAAATAAAAACGAAGACAAAGATAATCAAGCGGCTACTGCAACAGTGATTCAGGATTTGGGATCTGATTCAGGTGATGAGACTAAGATCACAACAATTGGGATCCAAGGTAAAGATAAAGGTATATCTCTTTCCATTGATGCAAGTTCAAGTTTTAATTCATGTGCAAGTACAAGTACAAATCTGCCAACTACTTCTATGCAAAGTGATAAAAGAAGAAGTGAATTGTTTCATGTTCGTGTCATTACAAATCATACAAAGATTGATACGTTGTTTGATAGCGGTTCTCAAGTGAATTTGATATAAGAAGAAGTGGTTAAGAAACTTAATCTAGTTACTAGTCCTCATGAAAAACCCTATCCTCTTGGTTGGGTTACTAATGATACACAATTGCAAGTTACAAAGAAATGTGTTTTGAAATTTGCACTCATTGATAAATTTATGGATGAGGTAGAACTGGATGTAGTGCCACTTGACATTTGTGGAATTGTACTTGGGAGTCCATATTTGTATGACCGGAAAGCAGTCTTTTATAGAGAGCAGAACAAATATCATCTCTTTAAAGGTGGTGTGGAATACAT
>WSFP011591744.1:0-10184 GCA_009831015.1 Picea engelmannii
CAAATACAAAGTGCGATTTCAATTTCTCATACCTTCAGTCATGGCTCAAGGAATTTTTCCTGAACCAGAGTGACAAAATTGGACTCTAGGAGTCCAACTTACCCCTATATCTCTTTCCTCAGATTCACCCTTTTCCAAAGTTTTCCCTTAAGTGCCAAGCCCACTACATTCCCGAACAAATAGCGGTAGTCTCCTCGCCTGGACAAATTTTGTTCTTCATCACACCTGAATCCATCGACCAAATGATGAAAATCCCCCAAGCTGACTCTGCATCACCTTTCAACCTTGAAATTCTCACGGAATTATACCATAAAATGACCTTCCCCCAAAGAGCTCAAATATTTGAGCTTTTCCTCCCACCATCTGCTCAATTTTCCTCCACAAATCCCATTTATTCTTATTCCATGTTTTCGACCAAAGGAAACCAGATCATCTCATCCCTATGAACCTTGTTGGGACACTATTCAGATCAGTGGGTAGATGAACCCATTCTGGTATTTTTATCCATTTTCTCCACCGATGAGAAGCCCACTACCCAGTTTGACTTCAGCACATTCCTGACAAATAATATTCATGAACATTTTGTAAATCTCACCACGGAAGGCATGTCCTGGTACTCTTCCATACTGGCGTACTTGTTCATCTTCTTCCAAGTGGACAAATTTGTTTTTTCCATGCAGAAGATGGATGGAGATGGTAGACCCCAGGCAGTGACCGCATGGACCTCCTTGCTCTAGAATAACTCCACAGAATTCAGTTTCAAGGAGTTCATTGATCAATTCTATCACCCAGTGGTAAGTATGCCTAGCGGCAGTCCCGAGCCTAGGATAAATGATGAAGTTTAGAGGATCCTCCATCTCTCAGATCACACAAAGATAGGTGATTGGTATTTGTACCAAAATCACATTGAGATCAGAGTATATCGGTGCGCATTGGCACCGTCTAAGCTGCCCAAATACCTGCCTGTCAGAATTTTTTCCCTGGAGTACATAAGGTAGATGATAAAATCTGATGACATTCACTTCATGTCAGTAAAGAAAAAGAAACAACTTAGAATCAAAGGGCAGATTGGCTTTTTCATTTGGAACAACCTTAGTGCTAGAGAAGAAGTAGACAGGATGCTAAAGGAAATGAAGTTCTTCATGAGTTTTCCATGGCATTACGATCCGTGTGGGATTATCTTTGAAATGAGGGTGAAAAACAAGAACATCCCATATGTCCACGAATCTAGGCATGAAGTCGAGAAATTTGCAAACCAGACAGTATGGGAGCCTAACACTTTGGTTGAAGAAGAACAACATGATCCCTCAGCCACTGTATCGCAAACAACCACACCACAGGTTCTGAAAGAGAAAGGGCCTAGGCAAGATTTATCTCCGCCTATCACTAAGGTGTCATCAGAAGAATTCCAATTTCATACCAAGAGTTCTAAAACAATTTCAGCTCTTGACTCGACTGGGGAAAAGGAAGTCCCATCTACTATAGTGACCAAGGTTGATAGGCCACTCCTCAGTGCAAGCCTACAGCATATCATAACCTCAGCATTGCCGAAGAAATCTATAGATTCTCCATCGATCACCCAGCCAGGCAAGGTAGGACCGAAGCTGAGCATCTTTGAAAAATATGAGCTGAGCAAGAAAAAGAACCAGAACCTGACCAATAGCACTTGCACTTAGTTCTGGAAGTAGACGTCAATTTTACAACATAGGCTGCTATCGACATTTGACACCAAGAAGGGCAGAATGCATATGGCATTCCTCCAAACACAGGTGCCAGATCCAAAGGTGATCACTGATTACAAAAGGTCCACTTTTGAATTCCAGATGAAGGATGTGCATCCAGCCGATCAGATGGATCTGCACAAGCAAATAGGGGAAATGGTCTTTTATACGCCGTCTCATGCTTCCACTACTGCGTCCAAATTGCAAGTGTCCCTGAACAACGTTCAAACACAATTGAAGTTAGAGAAGATATCGTCCTTTGCCAAGGACAACAGAATCAAGAATTTGGAGGAATTGTTCCTTAAGATTGGGTACGATCCCTTGAACGTGAAGGAACATGAGGAAATGATTAAAAAGAAAAATGCATACATAACCTCCTTAAGGAAACAATTGAAACTCCCACCCACAGAGGATTTGTAGGCAAAGGAGATAGTAGAGACAAAAGGAGAAAAAGATGAAATGCTCAAACTACTCATGGAGCAGAATGCACAACTAAAGGAAACGAAGGTTGGGATGGAGAAGCTAGTAAAAGAGAAAGAAAAAATGAAGCCAATGGAATTTTGGGAGTGAGCACAACGTTAGTGATAGAAGTCCTATCCACGACTCCACTGACATCCCTGGAAATGATAGTCGAATTGGATAAATCTATGGAAAAGATGAACCTATAGGAAACAGAGATCAGCAGGCTCAAAAAGGAGATTGAGAACCTTCAGGAACTCAAATCTTCCTTTCAGATCAGCCTCTCCAGAAAAAATCAGGTGTCAGTCCATCTCAAACAAGAGTTACAACAGCTCCGAAAGCAAACAATGGCACGTAAAACTTTGGCCGAGGTTAAAGAAAGTGTATGGAAAAACATCACCAAGTCCATGAATGAGATATGGCCCACGATATAGATCATGTTTGAGCATAATGAATTGGTGCAGAGAAGAAAACAGGCCATTGAAAAGATTATATCATAATTGGGAGAGATGCCAACAAAAGCTAACAAAATCATCAAGTTCCTAAGTTCTAAGACTAGGGAGGAGCTGGAAGAGCTGAAAATTGAGGATAGAATAGAGACCATCCTTGAGGTCAAGAGAGTTTTGACCAAGAGAGGATTAATGCTTCAACTGGAAGAAAAGGTTCAGGCCATGGACCTAGGGGTACAAAGGCTTTTTAGTAAGATTGAGGCGCTACAGAAGAAAGGTCTTCCTGGTTTGAAGGTAATCAATGATAAATTGATGACACTCCCATACTACAAAAAGAGACTAGTTGATGTTGCTAAGGACAGTTCCAAGTTTTCAGAAATTCAAGGCAACATCACTGGAAAATCATTTCTAGATGCACTTCAGTGGGACATCAACATTCAGCATGAGATTTGATACATCTTCGTTACCAAACCTACCTTCACCAAGTACACAGAAATGGGTGAAGTTTATCGAAGACTACTCAAAGTCAATGTGCCCAGTCATCTTCGATGGGAGGAACTCTGTGATCTAATCAAGTAGAAGATGAGCTTTCCTAGCCCAGTCATTTGTCCAGTCATATGAGGTCGTGCATAGGCCTCACCAATGGTCCACCCATAAAACAACATGCAGTTACGACACATCATCAAGTAGTTCCTAGATTTTTGTAGTTTGTTAAGTTAGTTAGGCTAAAAATAGATTTAGCACATCCTGGTCTTTGATGATAGGATTGTTTGTAATTTTTAATTATAAATACTTCATCTTTCGAAGTATTGAGGTTTGTTTATCTTCACACCCTGCAAGCTATCAGACTGTAATATTTTTGAAGACATCTTCCATTAATACAAAGAGGCACTTTTACAGGATTCTTATGTGTATTCACTGGTGATGTTGTACTCTCTAAGTTAAATGTTATTCTCACTTTGTTATCATACTATTTTCTAAATCTAATCTTTGGAGGTAATGAACGTTGTAAGATTTATCTCGTATACCTTGTTTCTGACTGAAAAGGTTTAAGTGTTTTATCTTCTCATTTTACAATGAAGAAATTCTTAATTGCTTCTTTGTTGTAATTGTCTTTCTCATCTTTTCTGCTATTCCTCATTTATGCGACTAAAGAATCCAATGATTATATTATCTCACCTTTTGAAAGGTTCCTTTGTTTTTTCTGGTTCGGATTTCATCTTTACGAGACAGACCCCATAGCCCAATGGATGTGTAAACTATCTCAACCAACTCAACAAACATTACGACACAAAATTGAGTTATCTATTTATCTATCCTAATATTTAAAAATTTGAAACCTATCTAAATCATATAGAGATATCCCTCTCTGAAGTTGGAAGGGCTAGATCCCAGCTTCAAAAGTGTTTGGATAAAGTTACCTCTCGTAGATTTCTTCTTCTGAACAACAACTAAGAAATTTACAGAGCACTAACACCATGGAGAAGACATGTGGCCTCCTTCTCAGGGCATCCGTGACCACATTATCTTTTCCATTGATATATTAAATACCAAAATTGTACTCACTCATAAACTCACTCCATTGCCTTTGCCTAGCATTCAGATCCATTTCAGTGAAGATATATTTTAAACTTTGATGGTCCATTTTGAGCTCAAATTTTTACCCTGTTAGATAGTGCCTCCAAAGTTTCAGAGCTAGCATTATAGCTGCCAAATCTAAATCATGAGTAGCATAAATCTTTTCATGTTTCTTCAACTTCCTTGATGCATAAGTTATCTCTCCCCCATCCTGCATTATCACAACCCCCAACCCTTTCTTCGAAGCATTCATGCCTACTATGAATTCCTTTTCCATATCTGACACTCGTAGAATTGGTGCCCTAGTTAGTAACCTTTTAAGTTTTATGAATGCACTATCACATTCTTCTATCCATTCATACATAACCCCTTTGCACTACAAAGTTGTGATCGGTTTCTCTATTTTAGAGAACCCTTCCACAAATCTCTGATAATAACCTGCTATCCCCATGAAGCTTCTTACCTCATGAGCATTTTTCGACACTGGCCACTCCATAATGGCCTTTACATTTTCTGGGTCCACAGAGATTCCTTCACTGGAAATGATATGACCTAAATAGTGAATGTATTTCTAGAAGAAGGAACACTTCGACAACTTCCCATACAATTTGTTCTCTCTAAGGCAAGACAACACCACTCGCAAGTGTTCCTCATGTTCTCTTTTGTTCTTGGAATAGATGAGGATATCATCTAAAAAGACTTGTACAAAGAAGTCTAAGTACTTCTGGAATACACCATTCATGGGGCTCATGAATACTGTTGGCACATTGGTCAATCCGAAAGGTACTACAATGAACTCGTAATGCCCAAACCAAGTTCGAAAGGCAGTTTTAGGAATATTGCCTTCCTTAATCCTTAACTGGTGATACCTTGATCGCAAATCAATCTTTGATAATACCGTTTCTCCTTTCATCTGATCGAAGAGATCATATATTCATGGCATTGGGTAACTATTTTTCACTGTAGCACAGTTCAAGTCCCTGTAATCTATACAAAGTCATAAGGAACCATCCTTCTTCAAAAAAAAATTACTGGTGCACCCCAAGGTGAGACACTAGGTCTTATTATCCCTAAGTCGAGTAGCTCTTTCAACTACATCTGCAACTGACAAAGTTCTTGCACTGTAATCTGATACAGAGTCTTGGAAATTGGTTCTGCACCAGTTTTTAGCTCTATATTAAAATCAAGCTCCCTCTCAGGAGGTAACCCTGGTAACTCATTTGGGAAAACATACTAAAATTATGACAATACCGAGTACTAATCCAAGGAGGGTCCTTTCCTTTCTTTCACTTTTTCAACGACATAAAGTCAACACCCTCGCCTCATGCATCGCTTAACCTTCATATTTGAAATAAAGCGTAGAGACACCTTTCTCCATACACCTTAGATCTCTATTGGCCTTCCCTCGTCGTCAACACAAAGCACCCTTTTTGCGAAACAATATACCATAGCTCGATGGGCTTCTAACCGATCCATTCCAATGATTAGGTCATATACCCTGAGAGCAGTGACATATGCCTTCAACCTAGTAGTACACACTCCTAGGTCTATTAGGCAATTATCAATGCTAGGTCCTACCGCTTGTTTTTCCCTTGAAGCCATCTTGACTTATTTAAATCCATCATGCTCATAGGCTGCCAACCCATTGTTTTCTAATACAGATGGTGAAATGAAACTATCTGTAGCACCAGAATCAAATAAAATTTTAACATTGATATGATTTAGCGTACCTGACGACTCCACCACCGTGGATTAATGTTTTTCCTGGTGATTATTAACCATTGTTTACACCTAGTGGTTGCCACTTGCTCTTCCCATCAAGGCCTTTCCTTCTCTATGCACAATTCTTGATTGTAACTCTGGGAAGTCATGCTATTAATAGGGTCCTCCACATCCCCAACATTTAATTTGATATGGAGCCTGCGCACTGCTCTGTGAGGATCTTCGAATGAGTTCCTTCCCCTAGAACTCATGCCTCAACTAGTTTCTCCCTGAGATGGTCATGGATCTGCTTGCATCATTGGTGATGAATGGGATGCTACACTCGCTTCCATTGAAATACCTGCGGTGACTGTCCTTGGTGCGACTCTATTACCATATGGAGGTGGCATGGAGCTCCCTCCCCTGGAGAAGGTTATAGGGGCCTTCCCCATGAATCCAAGATGATGCGGAAAAGTCGACCTCATACCTCCATTTAAGTTCATGTGTTCCTCAGCATAACATGCATTTTCTACTGCTTCCTCTACCGAAGATGGTTTCCACATCTGCACCATGGCCCTTATCTTAGGGTTTAACCCATAGACAAAGAGTTCTACCTATCATTGGTCAGTATCCATGTATGAAACATACTTCACGAAATCCATGAACTTGATCTCATACTCTTCCATGGTATTGTTCCCTTATACTAGAGCATGAAATGCTCCCACCTATTTTTCCTCGTAGTAAGCTGGTAGATATTTCCTTCGAAACCTTTCCTCAAAAAGTTCCCAAGAGATGGTGTCTGGGGTAAGGTGCAACTGTCTCTCCAGGTTTCCCCACCAGTTCAAGGCACTGTCTCTCAGTTGAAAAATAACTATCTTCACCTTTGAAGTGGATGCATAGTCTCTTAAGGAGAAACACCTTGGCATGCCTTCCAACCATGCCTCTGCACGTTCACTAGCATGACCCCCGACAAACTATGGAAGTTTTATCTTCTGTAGTTCTCTAGTGATATATTCGGGTGGATTTCCTATCCCTGAATGATCCAAATGGATATTGGTGGCCACCTACCTATTCCAACTGACTCAAAACAGTTTTCTGACAATTTTGGCAATTTACTATTTTTAGCAGTTTTAACTTCCGAGGCCATTTTGAGGCCCTAAATGAAGGTTTTTCAGGATCAATATCCTCAATGATAGTTGAAGGCATTATTGATCCCCCAAAATGAATCTCCTCAATGATACCTTTCCAGTAGGCTATCACATGCCTAAAATGAAGATTGTACGCAAAAGTTATGACCCCGAGAAGTTGATGTACTAACTTACCCAAACGGGGCCCACGTGACTTTTAGCGCTTCATCTCCTAGGGTTAGGTTTTTGGATGTCTAGGGTTTTTGGAATTCTTTCTTATTGTAAAAAGGCCTTCAGAGCCTCATTGTAACCTTCTTCTTGTGACTGTTCGCTGCCATCACATCTCTTCTCAAAGATAAGCTGCCACCATTCCAACAAGCTTGTTTCTGCTGCATTTTACGGTTTCAGCGTATTTCGTTATTGAATAGAAAACCAGTTTTATTGTATCTCTTTTATTTTGTGTTAAAAACTTGTTAATAATTTGTATTCATTTCGTTCTGCTCATAAAATCTGGATTAATGGTATCAGAGGAGTCTGCTCCTTGTCATCTTAATGCGTGTCCCCAATGAGGTCGAAGTACGAAGAGTTGGGTCTCAAGCTTGTTTCTCTTGAGGAAAGAAACTCTCTCATGCCCAAGCGACCTCCCATGGCAGGAGAAAAGAAATATAATAGGACATGATATCCTTTCAAATTGTTGATTGAGGAATCTCTCAGGCAATAGAGGAATGAGATAATGGATAGTTTCACGCAAATCCTTTGGCGGCTAACAATAGGCGACACATCTTCTTCGAATGGATGTGTCACCCCCTTCAAGGTACAAATAAACTTCGATATTCCTATGTTTGAAGTTCAGATAGATGAAAATGTTATAGACAAGTGGTTGAATCTACTAGAAGGGTATTTTTCTGTCCATAACTATTCGAATAAAGAAAAGATTACTTTTTCACTCCTCAAAGTCGTTCCCCATGTCAAAGATTGGTGGGAAACTTTCTGTGAGCAAAAAGAAACAGAGGAAACCTCATTATTTTTCGTCATGGCCACCCAAGAATCCTTTAAGGATTCTATTAAGGAACAATACTACCCTGTCGAAAGTTATGACAACCTGTATACCAAATGGACCACACTGTGGCAAGAAATAGACCAAGCAGTGCCAGATTTCACAAATATATTCCATACCTTGTGCACCAATTTGGGTATCAAAGATTCAGAATGAAATATGGTGCTCAAGTATCATGGTGCTCTGCATAGATACATCCATACCAAAATGGAATTTCTAGACATCTCATCCTTGAGCACGACCTACCGATATGCCGTCAAAATCCAACAGAAGCTCAAACAAAATACATGGCAATTTGGGCCTGGGAACCCCTCACAAAAAAATCCAGGAAAGGGTGACCCCAACCCACTGAACAAAGGATAGAGCAAGGATGGATAGTATCAGGAAAAATAATCCAAGCCGCAAGCAGAGAAGGACATCGGAAAGGCAAAGAAAGATACCGGGAAGTGGTGTGACTTCCATAAGAGCCCTTGGCATAACACTACTGACTGTCGCTCAAAGCAGTTGCTGGTGGCTGAAGTGAAAGCCTCTGAATCAAATGTAGATTACGACTCTAAGAAAGAACCAAAAAGGTGAAGACAGGTCATTGACACGGAACCCAGTGCCACCGTTGCTACCACCAAGCTCCAGCCTGGTGAACCAAACGAGCCAGAAGAAGGAGAGAACGTATTCCATTCACAGATGTGGGTAAAAGGAACCCCACTGGACTTTATCGTTGATAGTGGTAGCAAGAAGAACCCCATATCAGTAGAGGTCTTCAAGTGGCTAGCCCTACCAACGATGCCGCACATACAACCATACACCATTGGATGGCTCTGCCAAGGAAACGATCTCCGCGTTAGCCAACAATGCTGACTATTGTATGACATCAAGCCCTTTAAAGATGAGATATTGTGTGATGTTGCTCCTCTCAAAGTTTGTGATGTTCTTTTGGGCCAACCTTATTTATGGAAACGTCATGTTGTATATGATTCTAGGCCTCGTAGTGTTATTATTACTTTGAACAGGAAATTGTACAGGATACCCGAGACAGTCCCACCTAGTGCTATTTCCTTGATCTCTGCTAAGAAATGCAGGAAGGTCATCTCTCAGATGGGGAAGTTTTTCTTCTTCTGTATTTTCTCTTAGAATAAGCATTCAGCATGAGATTTGATACATCTTCATTACCAAACCTACCTTCACCAAGTACACATAAATGGGCAAAGTTTATCGAAGGCTACTCAAAGTCAACATGCCCAGTCATCTTCGATGGGAGGAACTCTGTGATCTGATCGAGTAGCAGATGAGTTGTCCTAGCCCAGTCATTTTTCCAGTCAGATGAGGTCGTGCAGAGGCCTCACCAACGGTCCACCCAGAAAACAACATGCGGTTACAACACATCATCAAGTAGTACCTAGATTTTTGTAGTTTGTTAAGTTAGTTAAGCTAAAAATAGATTTAGCACATCCTGGTCTTTGATGACAGGATTGTTTGTAATTTTGAATTATAAATACAACATATTTCCAAGTATTGAGGGTTGTTTATCTCCACACACTACAAGCTATTAGACTGTAATATTTTTGAAGAGAGCTTCCATTAATACAAAGAGGCACTTTTACAAGATTCTTGCGTGTATTCACTGGTGATGTTGTTCTCTCTAAGTTAAATGTTATTCTCACTTTGTTATCATACTTTTTTCTAAATCTAATCTCTGGAAGTAATGAACGTTGCAGGATTTACCTCGTATACCATGTTTCTGGCTCAAAAGGTTTAAGTGTTTTATCTTCTCATTTTACAATAAAGAAATTCTTAATTGCTTCTTTGTTGTAATTGTCTTTCTCATATTTTCTGCTATTCCTCATTTATGCTACTAAAGAATCCAGTGATTATATTATCTCACTTTGTGAAAGGTTCCTTTGTTTTTTCTAGTTCGGATTTCATCTTTACGACACGGACCCCATAGCCCAATGGATGTGTAAACTATCTCAACCAACTCAACAAACACTACGACACAAAATCGACTTATCTTTTTATCTATCCTAATATTTAAAAATTTGAAACCTATCTAAATCATATAGAGATATCCCTCTCTGAAGTTGGAAGGGATAGATCC
>WSFP011591745.1:0-10184 GCA_009831015.1 Picea engelmannii
AGAGTATCTTACAAAACTGCATGAAGACACCATCCTTGACAGGAGAATGCGAACTTCAAAACGAGGAAATGTGGAGTATCTTCGAGTTGGTCTTAAAGGGACGAATCCAAGCAAAGCCAAGTGGATTGAGGTTGGAAGGGTGATGGAACTATACCCTCATCTTCACATAGACTGAAAATAGTCTTTTGGAGGTCCAAAAGCTTCCCAATGGGGAGGTGTGATCAGGGGATCAAATTTTGATCAAAAATTCAAAGTGCTCAGAATATATTCAAACCGAACGAGAGCGTAGACCTCGTCGTTGCGAACCCAACGCAACTCATTTCATCTCAAAGGGACGTCGGGAGAGAGAGATATCATAATCTGTTTGGAATGTCAAACAGGCAAAAAAAATGACGTTGACTATACAATCCATACAGGCTGACGTGGCAAGGTCGTACGACCGTACGCTGACATGGCATGTGATGACATGGAATTATTTGGTTGGTAGCTATGGGGGAATGGTATTCTAACATGTGGCATCCTTTGGAAAAGTGATTGGGTGCCATGTGGCCCAGTCACGGGCTGCCACGTGGCACCTCAGTATTGGCTGTTGGTTTGTTTATTAAAATTTTATGGAGTTTGTGGGGGTCAAACCCCGGACCTCCCCACCGGTGTAAAGATTTTTCAATGGCCTCCCTACCAGCACGCCATACATTGTTTCTTCTGAACTATATGGTTTGTAAATTATATATGTTTGATTTATATGTATGTCGGTGGAGGGTCGGGTCGAGGCTTAGCCCCGGCCCATGGTTTTGTTATATTATATATGACCCTATTATAATATTTGTGCACGGGAGTTGTTACAACGGAATGGAGCCCGGTCGCATGGGTTATGTATATGACCATGCCCTTCGTGAAATGGCACATGGGAATTTGTGTTGTCAATGGTTTAAGCCCACGGTTCCATTGTGTTGCATATGACCACAACCAGGAGTGCGGGGGAAGTTGGAACGGTTTCAACAATTTAGCCCTTTTTCTTATAGAGCACGGTCATATGACCCTCACGTGCCCAGGTGCTAGGCGGTTAGGGGCTGGCACGCCCATAACCATCCTATAGTTCACACCGTTGGCACGGTTGCACCCGGTGTTGGGTTTTCATGCTTTAAATTGCGTGTGTGTCAGGTTCATGAAACAAGGGTGTGTTTTGTAGATGCAAAGACAACAAGCTTGAAGGGGGGACTTCCAGGAGGCCTAACTTCTTCGTTTTTTGGCCAAATGAGGTGCCGAAAAAGCCCAGCTAGGGGTTTTTGGATGCTCTGAATCCATTGGAGTAGTCTGTCAGTCATTTTGAGCATTGTAAAGCATGTTTTTGAGCACTTTGAGCACTTAATAATAATGATCCATTGGAAGTTGGACCAAGAGATGTAGCCCAAGAGAGGGGTGAATTCCTTTATCATTTGTTGTGTTTATGTTCTTATGTTCATTGATTATGTTGTTGTTTATTTGTGTCTTAAATGAATAAATCCTATTTAATGATGTGTTGCAAAGTTGATCCATTTGCTTTTAACACATAAACTTTACTTGCAAATATTTTCAAGATTTCAAGTCTTCTTCATTTTTAGATCAACCTGTGTCCAAAATATATCTGTCAATTTGGAATCCATTAGCATTTTTCGAGCCATTTCATGTATTGTCCTATTCTTTCTTTCAACAACTCCATTCTATTGAGGTGTCCTAACAACATTGAAATTCATTTTTATTCCATTCTTGATGCAACAGTCCATAAATTCCTTTGAAGTGAACTCTCCTCCATTATCAGATCTCAAGCATTTGATTTTTGAATCCATTTCATTTTCAACCATTTCCTTTTAGACCTTGAAGTTTTCAAAAGTTTATGACTTATTCCTGAGAGAGAAAACTTCAATCATTCTTGTATAATCATCAACTAATAACATAAAGTGTTTCTCACCTTTTAAACCCTTTGTTGTAGTTGGTTCAACTACATCAGTATGGACAATTTCTAGTGGTATTGTCATTGAATATTCTTTTGATTTAAACCTTGTCTTTGTTTGCTTTCCTTGTTGACAATGTTTACATAAAGTGTTGGTTGGTTTTGTGATCTGGGGCATTTCTCTAACTACTTCCATTTTGCTGAATTTGATAAGGTTATCAAAAAGTATGTGACCCATTCTTTTGTTCCATATCCAAATTTCATCTTCCTTTCCTAGGAAGCACTTTTCATTTCCAATTTCACTTAATACATATTTGTCGTTTGAAGTTCTCGCAACTATTGCAATCAATTTTCCTAAAACTTATTTTCTTATCTCGCACATTTGTGAATCGAAAGTAACTTTATGACCTTGGTCACACATTTGACTCACACTTATAAGATTATGTTTCATATCTTTTACTAGTAGAAAATTTTATGCCTTGGTATTCTTGTTCCCAATTTTGACTGTCTTTTCCAATGATTTTAGTTGAATCATCATTTCTGAAGGAGACTAGTCCATCTCTTTCCTTTATTAATGTAAGAAAATTGTTTGTATCACCTGTCATGTGTTTTGAACAACCAATGTCAACATACCAACCACGTTTCTTTTGCTTAGCTTGTAGAGTGAGTGTGCATTCTTCATTGTTGTATTGATTCTACTTTCTTATCCATGTCCTTTTTTGAGGTTCTTGTTTGTGACTATTGTTGTTATGTTGTATTACTCTAGGAGAGACTGTCATTCTGCAATCTTTGGCCATGTGTCCAAAGTTGTTACATTTGTAGCATTCCACTTCAGTGCTCAAAGATTCAAGCATGTTGTAACTTCTTCTGTGTGTTTCACTAGGCCTTCTTGGATAGCCATTTTGTGTATGACTTTCAAAGTTGTTTATGTTTCTATTGTTATCTCTGCAATTCACATCTTTACGTCCAAAATTATTACATGCATAACATAAACCAAAAAAGATAGTTTGATACCTAGGAGTTGAATATATTTTGAAAGAAGGTAATCATATGAATCCTTCTTATTTATTAGGCCTATCTGTTTTTGTGGGTCGTTGACTCTCAAATCTGAATCTTCTTCATGGAGGAGTGTCCCTGTAATTTTCTTTGTAGACCTTCCTATCCCCTTTGATTATTTTTTCATAGCTTTTTGGATATGTTTCTGTTATGTTGTTTTGTATATTTATCCCTTTTCTTTCTGATTGTATCCAAGTCCAGACCTATCATGATGAGGTTTTTGACTGTTGATAATGTCATTCAAAACTTTTGAGTTGTTCTACATATTTTAATTTTGAACATCTTTTCTTAATGTGACAATTTCTGCTTCCAAATTTCCAATGATCATGTCTCTTCCTTCTAGGTGTTCTTTGAGTGCTTCTTCAATTCGTTTATCTTCTTCAATTTGAACCTTCAAATTTGTGATCATCTGTTCTAGTTCTTGACTGTCTTCTTTCTTGTCTAGTTCCGCTTGTAGTTTCTTATTTTTCTTTTTTTCTCTTCTGATAATTCTATGACACACAACAATTATTCTCGGTAGTCAACTTATGCCTCTTCATATTCTTCTTCAACCTCTTCATATTCTTATTTGGAGTCTTATTTATCATATTATTCTACTGCCATGAATAGAACTCTTTTTGTCTCACTATCACTGACCTCATCTTCATCTGATAATGAGATATCTTCTTTGGTACATAAGATTTTCTCAAAAAAATTATTTGTGGTTCATTTTCCTTTATATGTTTGTTTTCTATTTGAGTAACCTTCATCATTTCTCTTTTTCTCATGAGGAAATTTGTTATCAAAATGACCAAGACCATCACAATTAAAACAAATCAATGGAAGCTTACCTCTATACATGTCGTTGGTTCCCTTGTTCAATATTCTGACGAAGTTGTATGCTTCTTCAACATCTTCTAAGACGTCATTGTTGCTTCTATGTTATTTTTCTTTTTTCTTTGCCTTTTGCTTTGAACTTTTGGATGCTTTGAAGGTTGATTCTTTTATCTCTGGATTTTCTTGTTCAATTCTCATTTCATATGTTGTGAAGATTCCATGTAGTTCACCCATGATTATTGAGTCTATATCTTCTCTTTCTTCTAGTGTTGATATCTTGGGGTCAAATCTCATAGGAAGAGATCTTAGTACCTTTTGAACAATTACAGATTCTTTGATTTCTTCTCCCAATCCCAAGATTGCATTTACTATTTCATCGACTCGTAAAAAGTAAGCTGCAATATTCTCATCTTCCTTCATCTTTAGTTGTTCGAACTAAACTCTGTAAGTTTGAAGATTTACTGCTTTGAATTTTGAATCTCCTTCATAAATATTTCAAAGTTTGTCCCAAATATCTTTAGTGGATTTACAATGTGCAAATTTGATGAATATTGGTTCTCCAAGACCCTTCAGAAGTGCATTTGTGGCTTTGGAATTATTCTGACCGAGTTTCACTGCATTGTCATTTGTCGACAAACTACTGGTGTTGCGTATCCATCTACAATTGATTGCCAAATTTCAAATCCCTGTGCTTGTATATATGTCTTCATCCTTATGGTCCAAAATGCATTTTTTGTCCATCAAACTGTGGTATTCCATTTTTATACAAGTTTTTTCTCTCCATGATCTACCTTTCAGTGGTTAAACTAATTTTTTAAGGAACCTGCTCTGATACAAATTGTTGGATTACTGAGAGGGTGGGGTGAATTAGTAATAGAATAATCTAATCCTTTGTAACCATATAATGCAAATGTTATATCAATGTAGCATTATCATCCAATATTTGCAAAGTAAATAAACAATGAACAAATGAACAATCATACACATACACATTACACGAGTGTTTTTACGTGAAAACCCAAAGTGGGAGAAAACCACATAATTCTTTTTCTTATATGTCTTGAAGAATTACATTCATTGAAAGAGCCAACTTCATTTGTTTTCCAATTGCAACTGGAAGGAGGCTCCAAACCCCTAGTTTCTCAAGCTACAACCTGAGGGAATCTCCAACTCCCCAGTTATTTGTCTACAACCAAAAGGAGGCTACAACCCCCTATGTTCTCCGGCTACAATCGAAAGGTGGCTACAACCACTTGTCCTTTCCCCGTCCAACCACCCTAATGTATAAGTAGAATGATGGAACCACTGTTAAACTAACACTATGATATATACTGTTGCAAACCTATACCAATCAACCTGCACCAAATGACCTGTACCAATAACTTGAACCATGCATCAATCATGCATCAACCTATACCTCAACCTGTACCATAAACAAGTGCATCAACCATGCACCAACCTATACCAAACAACCTGTAATCAACTTGTACCATAAACAAGTGCATCAACCATGCACCAACTTGTACCTCATCCTACAAACCTTCCTTAAATTTAACAACAAGAGACTAACATTTTCATCAAACTTTACTTTAGTCTCACATGACTAGTTTTGGATTAGTCAATAACCCTAACTTGAAATAATCATAACTATGTACCTGTAATGAATAAAGATCTGAAAATAGTGTACAATTTTCTTCAGTGTGTTTTATGCAATTTCTCCAGGTGTCACTACTTGGAACCTCTCAGAAAACGAGTTATAGCAAAAATGGCATACCTTATTGAATTTTGGCTTATTCTAGAGAGTGAACTTCTAGAGTGTTCCCTGCACGAAATATTTGTTGTATGGATCTGAAAATTTTACACATAATAATACAAACTGTACTCTAACCAACAAATTTGGTCTTACTGAATTTTTATTTTTTATGAAGACTTTATGACGTTTTTACCCGAAACACTTGTTTTAGACTAGTTTTAGGACTAGTCGCAATCCCTATTTTCCACGAAGTGTAAATACAAAAATACAATGACCCACAAGATGAAATTAAAACCAAATATACTTGGATATGTTTCCTCAATATCCTCTCAATTTCACAGTCTGAATCATTCTATAAATAAATTTATTGTGAAAATGGTGAGATGCCCTGTAAATAACATACCTTAGAAAGCATCATCAAAGAATTTATCCTCCCTTGAATTCCAGCCTTCTTTACTTCACCTTCCCTCTAAAATTCGGCTTATATATCCTTTGGTTACCTCAGTTACATGTAGATATTCAATATTCTCCAGTTTGTTTAAAATGAGAGAGCCTTGCCTCTTATTTATACTCTCCAAGTAGCTTCCTTAGAAGCATCTTCTAGGCCAGTTTGTCCACATAGTCACTTATATCCAACTTTACCCAATTTGCCACTGGTCCATGTATCTAATAGCCACTTGACCACTTTACCCATTTTCCTCATTTTAGGGTTAACCTTCTTATAACCACTTTCCATAATTAGAAAGTTCTCTATTTACTTTATTATTTAAATAATCCTCCTTGACATTGTCACTTCGCTTTATTATTTAAATAATCCTCTTTGATTTTGTCACTTCACTTTATTATTTAAATAATCCTTTGTGACTTTGTCACTTTACTTTATTGCTTAAATAATCCTATTTGACTTTGTCACTTCACTTTATTATTTAAATAATTTCTTCTTTGCAAGCACTTTGGCTTCTTTGACCTTTTGGGGTTTCAAGCCAATCATATGAGGGTCCTTCAACTTCTTAAGGAAATAAATATCAAACCGTGAGGAGTTATGTGATGTTCCAGATACCACCAGAAATGGCATAACATGTACTATACATATAGAATATTCTTACCTGCAAATATATCAAAACTCATACCATTATATATCAAAAAAACTTGGGTCCATTACCCAAACCATTGTGCTACCTGAATTCGCTACCAGACTTTCTTCAAGGGTTGAAATCAATGAAAACCAACCCAATTAATCAATCCAAAAGGAATAAAGGGTAACCCATCCCAAACATTTCCAACTAATATCACTCTGCAATGTGATCTACAAAATAATCATGAAGGTTATTTCTCTACAACTCAAACTGATCTTTCCCTTCATCATATCCAAAGAGAAAGCAAGATACATGGAGAGATTTCAAATCATCGATAATATCATATTGGCACATGAGATCATTCACTCACTTAAGTCAACTCCAGCCTCGGGTAATCTCATCAAACTTGACCTTTCTAAAGCTTTTGATAGAACAATATGGAAATATATGCACTCCCTCCTCGAAGCCTTTGACTTTAATAAAACTTGGCTGGTATGGACCATGCAGCTCACATATTCAACCTTCTTCTCCATTTTTGTTATTGGAGTGCCCTCCCAGTCCTTTTCTCCCATCTAGGTCATCCGACAGGGGGATCCCCTCTCCCCTTTAATATTTATCATAATGGTTGAGGGCCTTGGGTACTACTTCAAAGCATCAGTAGAGGATGGCTCCCTCAAGGGTTTACCTATCCACAACCTTCATCCAATGACCTCCCATAGTTAATTTGTAGATGATACACTTTTGTTGAAAACCCCCACCATCCAAGAGGCTAACAATCTCAAAATCATCCTCACCAACTTCACAGAAGCATCAGGAACCTCCCTAAACCTTGAAAAGTCGCAACTCTACTTCTTCAACACCCCTGTGGAAATCCAAAACCATATCTCTAGACTTATCATCATCCCCAAGATCTCCCTTCCATCCAATTATCTCGATGTCCCTATCACGGGAGAATCCACCTGCAACATCTCTTGGGATAGCCTTCTGCTATCCATCTCTAATCGACTAAGTAACTGGACCTTCTAGTCGCTAAACCTTTCTTCCCGACTAGTTCTTCTAAAATAATTTCTTCAAGCCCTTCCAACTTACCTCTTCACTGACTTGGAAGCACCTCAGTCAGTCATCAAATCCATCAGAAACATCCAGTGAAGTTTCATGTGGCATGGTCATCATTCGAATAAGAAGTGGGCACTCGTAGGCTGGGAAAAAATTTATCGACCTAAATTGTTGGGTGGGTTGGGTCTTAGGGATTCAGGAAAAATCAATCTTATATTGGGGGAAAAACTCTAGTGGCATTGGCTCAAGCATCCCACAAAATTATGGGTGAGAATCTGGAAATGCAAATATGCACCCAATATCAGGGAGGACATTCTTATCAGAATCAATGATCTTATTTAATGTTCCAACATCTGGAACAAAAATTGGAGCATTAGACCTATCATACAGAAAAATGTGTTTTGGGAAATACGAAATGGAGAACACTCTTTTTGGCAAGATTCTTGGTAGAAACAACCGCCTTTATCATCCATAGAATAAATATGCCCCCTTCATCAGAAAATCCATTCAAGGGACACTCTACATGTAAAAGATCTCTGGAAGGAAATCTCACAACAAAACCCCTGATGCATATGGAAAAATCAACCCCATGAACTAAGAGTACAGGAGGGAACTAACACGTAGGCCTAGAGGGACTATTCTAATCATAGGAAAATATGTATCATGGATGGTCCAAACATCCTTAGATGGGGCCACTTGCCAACATGTAACTTCTTAGTCAAAGAGGCTTATCATCTCTAGGAAAACTACAAAATGCAACCAAAAACGAACATATGGCGAAAAATATGGAATCCAAAATTCTCGCTAAAAGTCACTATTTATTTGACTAATTGCTCAGAACCTCATTCTCACTTGGGACAACCAAAGAAAATGAGGATTTGTGGGCCCCTCAATATGCCTCCTCTGTCGACAACAGGAAGATACAATGGAGCATATCTTAAATCAATGTGACCACAGTGAAGCCATTTTGGGATATGGAAACACAATTAATGTGTCACTCTAATAGGAACCGATCCAACATTGTAAGCACCATCACCTATCAAAACCCAATCCTAGATCACATCTGGAAAATTTCACCTAGCTTCTTAGTCTAGCAACTCTAAAAAGAAAGAAACAAAAGAGTTTTCATTCCACCTCCTCCCCTCCCCACTCTACTTGGACAAAGATCCTTAACCTGGTTAGGGAAACAATCAGAGCTAAGAAATTGAATCAAGAATAATTGAATTGCAATCCCTTGGAAAGTCACATCCTCCAGGCCTGGAAGCTAAACCTCCCCGAGGGTCCCCAACATAATGTCATTTGCCTAGTCAAAATTGCCTACAATTAGAACTCTTTGTCCCCTCCCCTTGTTGGCTTTGTCAAATTAGACTTCGATGGCTCCTAAAACGGTAATCCAGGGACAAGGAGATTTGGAGCGGTACTACGAGACAATTAGGGGAGAATTTTACATATCACATCAGAATATATGGGATTCAACACAAACAATGTTGCAGAACTATGGAACCTTTTCAAGGGGATTAATATGAAAATTAGTCACAACATCTTTCAACTCATAGTGGAAGGGGACTCTCAAGTAATTATCCAACTCATATATAAAATAATTCATGGCTCACATACCTCGGAAATTTCATCAAGTTGGAGGTTACAAGGATTGTTTGAAGACTTCAGGTCCTTCCTTCAGCCCCATCTCACACTCATCCCCTCACATGTGAAAGGAGATGCCGAAAAAATTGTGTATTTCCTATCCAATGAGGGGGTAGACTCAAAAGAAGATCATATCCAATTCGATGCTCAAATCTCCCCACCCCCCAAGCTAATGACCAGATGTCTTAATATATCCCGAAGAGAGTATCCCCCCTAGATGGGATGACATAAAGAACAAGAGAGGCCTCGCAGCCCCGATGCAATCCAAGCCATAAATATGGCTGGCCTCCACCCCAAGCCTCATTCTCTGATAGAGGATGGCCATAAATGCACACATAGGATGGAGGGACATCTCCCCCACACAGGTTTAATGATTCCCTCACTAATTCATGGCAGGGGGATGACAACAAGTACGGGAGGAGTTTTGCAGTCTTATCAACCCCTCAGATATTAATCCAGTTTGGCCATGGCATTCATCACTCTATTTATTTACTCTGTCAAGGCTCTGTTCTTCTAAGTGATTCGGCTTTGAGTCTCTCAAATTTCTCTAGCCTCATTCTTATATTTCTCTCGCCTCCAGGCTCTGTCATGTTGTATGAGAGAGGGAAACCTAGGAGGGGACCCTCCTAGTACTATTATGTTCCAAGGCAGAGATGCTTGTGTGAATTGGGGAAGGATTCCTTGATAGCTCGGACGAAACAAATCAAGAAGCTAACTATGCCTCCAATGGCCTACGTGAAGGATAAAATCCCGGAGGAACCAATTCATGTTCCACCAGAATCCCTCCTCTACACGGTCCCAAATTCCCATGATAGACCCAGTGTTAGAGTTACTTCACACACACCTAGGATTT
>WSFP011591750.1:0-10184 GCA_009831015.1 Picea engelmannii
ACTCCAAGGGTTGACATCAATGACAACCAACTATCCAAACCAATTGTCCATCAATCTAAACCAATTGTATGACAACAACTCCAATTTGTAATCCATACTTGCAATCCTTTACAAAACCTTATAGGGGCCATAATATTTGGGTGTTAATTTTTTATCCTTATTTTGTTGCTTGAGGTACATCTGTTTATATGGTTATATCCTCAGAAGTACCCAATACCCCACTTCAAATTCCCTTTCACTATGATGTTGATCTGCTTTTTGTTTCATCCTATTTTGTTGCATAACCAAGTTGTCCTTTAATAGTTTGAGAACCCCTTGTCAGTGCCCTATGTGGTCCTCCATTGCTTGAACCATTGCAGTCCCTCTCAAGGGTGATGTGATGGATGGAGGATGATATCCATAAAGTGCCAAAAATGGGGACATTTATGATTAATTATGGAGGGATTTTTTGTACCACCATTCCGCCAAGGGAAACCAATTGACCCATTGTGTTTGTTTTTTGGATACAAAGCAACGAAGATATTCTTCTAGACATTTATTCACAACCTCAATTTTCCCATTGGATTGAGTATGATAAGATGAGTTGTGAGTCAATTGAGTGCCCAAACAAGAAAATAATTATATCCAAAAATTTATAGTGAAAAATGGATTTTGATGACTCCATGTAGATTTTGAATTGTTTCCATGAATGTTGCGGCTATTATACTTGCTTTGAAAATATCAGAAAGAGAGCAAAAATGGGCATACTTTTCCAATCGGTCCACTACTACCATGATCATAGTCTTTCCTTCAAGTTTGGGTAAACCTTTAATAAAATACATTGAAACTTATTCCCAATGTTGAATTGGTATGGCTAATGATTGTAGGAGACCTGACGTCTTGATTGTCTTTCCCTTATTATGTTAGTAGACCACACAGTCAAACACAAAATTTTGAAAAAAAAAACCATAAAAACTTATCTGATGAACTGGTGTCCTCTTGTAGTTGTTGAATGATCTTGCATAGCTCTTGATCTTGCTTCCATTCTATCCTTGCTTCTTCCACCCAATCAGATTGTGAAATAGAAATAATACATATTCAACCTTCAGTTTCTTCTTCTTTCCTTGAAAGGGCATCTACCATAATCTTATGTTTTCATTTTTTGTAAATAATTTCAAATTCATAACTTAGCATCTTTGTAACCCATCTTTATTACTCTTCTGAAGATAATTGTGTCTCAAAGAAGTACTTCAAACTATCATGTTTTGTTTTTACTTTGAAGTGTCTTGCTATTAGATAAGGGCATCATTTCTTAACTATGGGTAGTATGGCCAACATTTATTTTTCATAAATGGGTTTGGGTAATTTTTTTCCTTGAAGTTGATTGCTTTCAAAGGAAATGGGGTTTCCTTCTTACACTAAAACTACACCAATGACATGGCCTGATGCATCACACTCCACAATAGATGTTTTTGTGAATTTAGGTGTGGCTAAGATAGGAGTTGTACACATATCCTCCTTAAGTTTTTCAAAATCTTTGGTTTCTTCTTGAGTCCAAGAAAATCCTTCCTTCTTTAATGGTGTTGTTAGAGGTGTCACTATTTGAATATAGTTCTTGAAAAACTTGTGGTAATACTCTGTCAATCTTAAGAATCCTCTAAGTTTCTCCAAGGCTTTGGGAATTGGCCATTCCCTCATAACTTTTATTTTGTTAGGGTCCACTTTTACGCCTTCATGAGATACAATATGGCCCAAATATTCCACTTCTTGAACCCCAAAGGCACACTTAGAAGGATTTTCATAAAGTTGTTGCTCTTCCAATAGTTATAATACTATGTCAACATGTTGTATATGCTCTTCCCAAGATTTTTTGTAGATTAGTATGTCATCAAAAAATACTAACATAGACTTTCTAAGGAAGGGCCTGAAAATAGAATTCATCAAGCTTCGAAATGTTGAAGGTGCATTAGTAAGTCCAAATGGCATAACCAAAAACTCATAACGACCTTCATGTGTTCTAAAAATGCTTTTCAGAGTGCCTTCATGCCTCATTCTGATTTGATGATATCCCAAACTAAGATTCAACTTATTCAAGAAAATTGATCCATGGAATTCATCTAATAATCCATCAATGAAAGGACTTGGAAACTTATCTTTGATGGTCATTTTATTGAGTTATTTATAATTTGGACACATACGCCATGAACCATCCTTCTTTGTAATCGTCGTCACTAGCGAAGAGAAAGAACTTTGGCTAGGTTCAATGATGTTAGCCTCTAACATTTCTTGTATCATACGCTCAATATTACTCTTCTATACATATGGATAAATGTAAGGCATAATGTTAGGTGGTACACTTCCTAGTTGCAAATGAATTGCATGGTCATGATCTCGAGTAGGTGGAAGACCCATAGGATTTTTTCTAAATACCTTGGAATGATTTTTTATAACTATTTGGAGATCCAATGGAGTGGAGGATATATATGTTTGAACATCTAGTGAGCACAATTGTCGAATTACACCATGGTGTCCCTTTTTCAGTAATTTTGTCATGCTATTAAAGCTTATCACCTTAGAGGGTTTCCCTTGGATACTTCTAAGCTCAATTCCTTTCCTTCTGAGGAAAATCTCATGAAAATAACTTGAAAAACAAGGGCCATTGATCCCAATGATTGTAACCATTGGACCCCTAATACAACAACACCACCCATTTGGATGGAAATCATAAGACCATCCAAAAAATACTCCCCCATATTGAGCTTAATACTATGGCACTTCCCAAAAAAAATTATAGTACCTCCATTTGCAATCATTACTTGAAACTCAGGTGCTGGAAATACAAAGCAATTGACATATTTTTCTAATTTGTAATTGATGAAGTTGTGGGTACTACCAAAATAAATCAACACTATTACTTTTTTATTTTTGATGTATCCTTTTATCTTGAGGGTTTGTGGAGTATTGATGCCATCCAGTGCATGACAAGATATCATTGGAGTAGTATATTCTAGATCTAGATCTCGTGATGGTTTCAATTTTTGATACTCTTCCTCTTCACAGTCTATGTAGAATAATTTATTCTCACCACATTTAGGCCCCTTACTATACCTTCTCACACAATTGAAACATATTCCCTTTAATCTTCTTTCATCCATTTGTTGAGGTGTCAACCTTGTCAGTTGAAGTGTGGTTGTCTTATGAACCACAAAATGATCCCTTCTTCCTGCATATGCTCCAATGGTAGAGTTGTGTGTAAACTTATTCTTTGCTTGAATATGATGATCAAATTGCATAGCTTCTTTAATGTTTCTAGGATGTTGTAGGAAACATTATGTTTAATGTCTTCTTTTAATACACCCATGTAAGCTTCCAACAAATGTTCATCACTTATGTCATCCACCCTTGTGGCCAATACTTGAAATTCTAAATTATACCTTCAATATCACCTAAGTGCTTGATTCTTGCCAGTTGACTGAAGTAGTCATGTTCTCAAAATTTTCCATGTTGTACTTCTAATTCTCTTGTAAATAAACCCCAAGTATAATGATAAAAACAGGGCTTCTTTTTAACTACCCATTGATACCATTGATATGGGTTTATCTCAAAGTTCAAAGTTGTTATGTGGATCATTTGTTTATCATCCACAATATTATGTAGTTCAAAATATTTCTCTACTTGGATCACCCAAGTAAAGACCTATGTTCCGTAAAACTTCTTTAATTCAACCTTGGGAAGGATCACTCCTTTTGGAAACCATCCATAACTCCACTATTGGAGTTAGAACCCCCTGGAAAAATCTTAATATTGGGAAGTTGTTCAAATTGAATACTACCCTTATTTTTATGAGTCCCTACAGACACAATGTCGCTTTTAGCAAGCCTCCCATCTAAGGTTTGTAAGATATAAATTTTCAATGTATCCATCTTATTTTCCATTTTATTCCTATTTGCATTTGTCTTCTTTTCCATATGTTCCCTATTTTCATTCATCCTCTTTTCCATCTATTCCCTATTTTTAGTTATATTCTTTTCCATATGTTCCATCTGTTCCATCTAGTGAAAAATATCATATCTTTCTTCTGGAGTCACAGTTTAGCTCTCTGGAGGTTTATTTGGTGAATAAAATTTTGGACCATCCTTTGGGGCCATGTGAACAAATAATAATACTCCTATTTTTCCTCTTTATCACAAATTATGGTTATCCTTTTGGGGTGAGCTCACAAGAAAAGGTTACATGGAACTAAGGACAAGGGACTGTCAAGTGCTATAGATCTTAGATATACGTGTGGGGTCCAACAATAGTACTTGGCCCAATATCTTAGGGAACTAACTAAGGAGGCTCAATCATTCATGTAGTCATACTACCCAACTACCCGGGTACTAGAGAGTGGTATCCCCGAGTGTTGTTCTCGATGTACTATAGCAACAAGATGGTTGAATAGATTATCTAAGGTTGGTTTCACCCATACCTTGGGGAATGCATATATACCCAAAGGTACATGGAAGTGAGATTCCATCTACAAGTACTAACTATTGCAGTACTACTCGAAGGGGTACCAACAAGAGTTACAGGGGTTTCCAACAAGTGAAACAATGTGTTTCTAGTAACCATGTGAAACCATGTGTATTTCCTATGTGTATTTTCCCCAACCATAGTTTTACCCACTTAACGGTAGATACTTTGTCAATTAAAGACGTTGAAACACATCTCTAAAAAACATTAAAAAAATGAGCTTGCTAACCACGGAAAAAGCTATTAAAATCATTGAAAATAACTTATGTAGAAACCCTAACTTCCACAAGAAATATATCATAAAATATAATTATTCAAAATATTAAAAAAATTCCACATGTACTTCATTGTGTTAAATCAGGATATCCATGCAATTTCTCTAGTGGACGTAGCTTACACTGGGTGAACCACGTATATCTGTGTCTTTATTGGATTGTGTATCTTTTTTGTTTTATTTCTGCATTTATTTTATTTTATTGTTATGTGATCCTATTTTTATAACAACTGGTATCAGAGCGAAAGGTAACTCGCAGGAAAAGAGATTTCCTGGTTTGAGTGGGAGAAATGGCGGAAGATGGAAATTTTAGGATCAAAAATTTAACTACCAAAACTACTAATTATGGAAGATGTAGATGGAAGATTATTTATATCAGAAGGATCTATTCCTACCTTTGGGAGGAATAGCAAAGAAGTTGATGTCCATGAAGGACGAAGAATGGGAGGTTCTTGATAGAAAGGCACTGGGAACGATATAGTTGAGCCTGGCAGCGTCGATGGCTTTCAATATTTCAAAAGAAAAGACAATGAAGGATATGATGGATGCATTGGCTAAACTGTATGAAAAACCATCGACATCCAATAAGGTATTTCTAATGAAGTTATTATTTAATATGAAGATGTCAAAAGGTGGGCCTGTCGCCGATCATTTAAATGAATTTAATATGGTTACTAATCAGCTAAGTTCTGTAAAAGTGGACTTTGATGATGAGGTTAGGGATCTTCTAATCTTGTGCTCATTTCCAGAAAGATGGAATGGCTTGGCCATGGCTATAAGTAACTATTTCTTTGGTTCAAACACTTTGAAATTTGATGATATTGTTGGTGTTATCCTTAGCAAGGAAATGTGATGGAAAAACATAGGTGAGACATCAAGTAATGAATTGATCGTGGAAAATAGGGGAAGATAAAAGGATAGAGGAAAGGGCTTAGGGAAACTTGGGAATTCTAGGAAGAGCATATCCAAATCCATACTAGGAAATATAGGGTGTTGGAATTATGGGAAGAAAGGACATTTGAAGAAATACCACAGAGCTCCGAAGAAACAAAAAGATGGAGAACAGGAAAAAAATCAGGAAGAAAATATAACAGGTGATGTTTTATAAGATGATTTGATTATTTTTGTAGATAATATTTATGAGTCTTGGGTAGTATATTCAAGGGCTTCATTTCATGCCACACCCCATAGGAAACATTTTCAAGATTATGTTCAAGGTGATTTTGGACAAGTTCATTTGGGTGATGATGCACCATGCGAAATTATTGGAATGGGCAAGGTACAAATAAAGAAAAAGAATGGAAACCAATGGTTGTTGAAAGAGGTAAGACATGTTCCATATCTAAGAAAAAATATGATTTCAACAGGGAAATTGGCAAGTGAAGGTTGTATATCTATATTTCTAGATAAAGCGTGGAAGGTCACCAACGGATCACTAGTGATAGAAAAATGAGAGAAGGTAGGTACATTGTATTTATGTACTGGTAATACCGACTCTTCTATCTCTTTAGCTTCTACAGGAGTGGATAAGGCATTGTGGCATCATAGGCTTGGACACATGAGTGAGAAGGGGATGCAGATACTTCGCAAAAGAAATTTGTTGCCAGATCTTAAATAAATTGATTTGGATTTCTGTGAACATTGTGTTTATGGAAAGCAGAAGAGAGTCATATTTCTCAGAGTTGAAAAAGAAAAGAAGAGTGAAATGTTAGAGCTTGTGCATACATATTTATGGGGACCAGCTCATGTATCATCTCTTGGTGGCTCTCATTATTATGTTACCTTTATTGATGATGCAACTAGAAAAACTTGGGTTTATTGTATTCGACAAAAATCTGATGTTTTTTATACTTTTAAGAAATAGAAAGATTTGGTTGAGAATGAGGCAGGAAAAAGGTTAAAGTGTCTCAATCAGACAATGGAGGTTAATATTGCAGCAAGGAGTTTGATTATTATTGTTCATACCATGGGATTCGTAGAGAGAAAACAGTTTAAGAAACACCAAAAGAAAATGGTGTGTCAGAAAGGATGAACAGGACAATCATGGAACGTGCAAGGAGTATGAGATTGCATGTTGGGTTGCCCTTACAGTTCTGTGCAAATGTTGTAGATATTGTTGTTTACTTAATAAACAGGGGACCTTCAAGCTCTTTGGATGGTGGAATTCCATAGGAGGCATGGACTAGTAAAAAGGTAAACTATTATTTTTTGAATACTTTCGGTTGTGAAGCATTTGTCCATGTTGATAAAGAAAATAGAACAAAGCTTGAGACAAAATCCAAGAAGTGTACCTTTATTGGATACGATGTTAATGATTTTGGTTATCGCTTATGGGATTATGAAAATCACAAAATCATTAGGAGTAGAGATGTCATATTCAATGAGAAGGTCATGTACAAAGTTCATTTGCATGGAAAGAAACAAGAAAAAGAAAAACCAAAATACATAGTGCTTGATGAGATCACTGAAAAAGAAATTCCAAAGGTACCAGAAAATCAAAATGTACAACAATAGGAGCAGTAGGTACCTCAAAATCATGCAAGTGTTGTTGGAAGATCTACCAGGTTAAGTAGACCCCCTGAACGATACTCTCATTAATTGTATTATTTAATGTTAATTGATTCTGGTGAACGAGAAAGTTATGAAGAGGTAATGCAGGTAGACACTAAAAAGAGGTGGGAACAAGGAATGAAAAAGGAAATGTATTCCTTTGTAAATAACCAGACTTGGGATTTGGTTCAGTTACCTGTAGGAAAAAGAGCATTGCAGAATAAATGGGTTTACATGTTGAAGGAAGAATATGGAGGCAAAAAGAGGTACAAGGATAGACTTGTTGTAAAGGGGTTTGCACAAAAGAAAGGTATATATTTTGATGAAATATTATCTCTTATTGTTAAAATGACTTCAATTAGGACAATTTTAAGTCTTGTGGCAATAGAAAATTTACATCTTGAACAATTAGATGTAAAAACAACTTCTCTCTATGGGGATTTGGATGAAGAGATTTATATGTAGCATTCACAGGGGTATGAGGTCAAAGGAAAGGAGAATTTGGTATGTAGGTCGAAGAAGATCTTGTATAGTCTAAATAAATCCCCAAGGTAGTGGTATTTGAAGTTTGACAGGTTTATGACAGAACAAGGTTATAGTAGATGTCATTCTCATCACTTTGTTTATTTTAAAAGGCTAGAAAATGGAAGCCATATTATCTTGCTATTGTATGTAGATGACATGTTTGTTGCAGAGTCTAATATGAAGCATATAAATGTTCTCAAGAAGAAATTAGCTAATTCATTTTCAATGAAGGATTTAGGTGCTGCAAAGAAAATCCTTGGTATGAGAGTAACAAGAGACGGGAAAAATCGCAAATTGACATTGTCTCATGGTGAGTACATAGAGAAGGTGTTGGAGAGGTTTATAATGCAGAATGCAAAACCAGTTAGTACACCTTTGGCCAGCCATTTCAAATTAACCAAGGAAATGTGTCCCAAGACACGGGAGGAGATAGAATATATATCCAAGGTCCCTTATTCATCAGCATTTGGCAGCTTGATGTATGTTATGGTTTGCACAAGACCAAATATTTCACATGCAGTGGAATTTGTGAGCGTGTATATGAACAATCGAGGTAAAGAACATTGGGAGGTAGTAAAGTGGATTCTCACGTATTTGAGAGGTATTAGTACTCATGCATTAGATTATGGAGGTTCAGACACTATTCTACAGGGATATGTTGATTCAGATATGGCAGGTGATAAAGATAGTAGGAGGAGCACCACAAGGTATGTTTTTATTGTAGGTGGAACAACAGTAAGTTGGATTTCAAAACTACAAAAAGTTCTTTCACTTTCAACAATGAAAGCAAAGTATGTTGCTACTATAGAGGCTAGTAAATAGATTATTTGGTTACAGAGGTTTATGGAGGAATTGGAAAATAAGCAGGAGAATAGCAGGTTGTACTGTGAAAGCAAGAGTGTCATTCATCTTGCAAAGAACTCAGCCTTCCATTCTAAGACTAAGCATATACAGCTCAGGTACCATTTCATACGATCTGTCTTGGAAGATGGACATTTGAATTTGGAAAAGATACATACTAGACAGAATCTAGCAAACATGTTGACAAAGGTCGTAACTAGGGAGAAACTGAGTTCCTACTCAGTTTCAGTTGGCCTTCAAGCATGAAGGTGAAGATGAGAAATTTTCCAGGTCCAAGGTGGATCATAGTCCAGCAGGTATAACAGCAGTCGAGTTGTTGTGATCAGTCTCCAAGTGGGAGATTGTTGGTTGTGGAGCCTAATTATCTTCCTAATTATATGCAAGTCAAAGAAACTGCAAGATACACAATTCATGGCCCCCCAAAAATATTTGGTTTTTTTGCAATTCAAATATTGTAATTTCGTAGTCAATCTGGAACATTCATTATCAGGTCGCAGATATGACAGTAGAAGTTATGTTAGGGTTTTTTTCCCTAGAAGTAAACCCTCTTTTATGAGGGAATTGTATTGTGGTTGTGTATTATTGTGAATATTGTATTTTGGGAGAGGAGACTGTGAGAGAAAGAAGAGGAAGTTATAGCGGGTGTGTTATAGGTTGTATCCCTTCATTTTGTTGGATAATAATAAGGAAGGACTTGGAAATTTCTTTGGTAGACACTACTATAAATAGATAGAATTTTCGACACCCTATTTCCATACCCCCGACGTTTGATGTCTCTCAACCACCGCTTATGAGGGCTCAACAGGCGTTGAAAAATCTCCCATGGTTTTTTCGACGTTGGACTATCGTCGGTATTTCAACTCCCCTAATGTCTGATGACCGACGGCCTTTAAAAATTTAATTTCAAAGGACAACCGAAAAACTACCGATGACATTCCTTGGTCCACTGACGAATATTTCGACGTTATCCTGTCGACGCAATCGACGAGTGTGTTGTAGTTCCGACGCTTTGCTGGGAGCGTTTCCCGTCGGAAATCCGACCTGTAGTAGTCAAAAGACCGATGGACCTGAATATTATTTTTTTTTAAATTGTTGAAAAGAGGCGAGGCATTATTTTTCTCAAGTTCATAAAAGGCACAGAAGGTTTCTTCAACACTGACCAGCCCATTCTGGTTGCCAAATTCTACAAGATCCCAGAGAAAATCATCGGTTGGCTCAAGCTTCAACAAAGGCAGAGATGGATTGGTTGTTGCAATTGGAAATGGGGCAAAGAAATGGCATGGAATTTATCAAAAGATGATTCTATCAAGTAATAGGGCAAAGAAATGGCATGAAATTTCTCAACATTAGTCCCTCATGGCCGCATAAATGTATTGTCCATGTTCATACCAAACCAAAAATTATTCACTTGTAGCACCTATGGGATTCACAAAATGGGTTTAGTAACTCTAATCATCTAGTCATACCATTTGTTGAAAGTGGC
>WSFP011591756.1:0-10183 GCA_009831015.1 Picea engelmannii
CGTGAACTCATAATGACCGTACCTTGTTCTAAAGGCGGTCTTGCTGATGTCCTCATCCTTTATTCTCACTTGGTGATATCCTGATCGGAGATCTATTTTCGAAAATATTTTCACATCCTTCAACTGATCAAAAAGATCATCAAGCCTTGGTAGAGGATACTTGTTCATGACAGTGACCTTATTCAATTGTCGAAAATCAATGCACAGCCTCAACGTCCCATATTTCTTCTTCATGAATAGGACTGGGGCCCCCCAAGGTTACACATTGGGGAAAATGTAACCTTTCTTTAGTATCTCTTCGAGCTGCAATTGCAACTCTTTCAACTCTGGCATACTCATTCTATAAGGAGCCTTCGAAACTGGAGCTGCTCCAGGCATCAAATTTATAGAAAAATCAATGTCCCTCTTCGGAGGTAGTCCAGGTACCTCCTGAAATATGTCCTTGAATTCTTTGAGTACTTCGTGGTCTTCCATATTCAAGACTTCATCTCGGGATGCTTCTTCCACCCGGGCTGCAAATAATTGACAGCCTTTCCGGTAACATTTCTTCAGCTGCATGGCTGAGATTTCCCTCACAGCCACTGCTTTGGGAATTCCTTGGACTATTACCTGATTTCCCTCCTCGTTCAAGCATGTAAACCTCTTGTTGCGGAAATCCAAAAGGGTATGGTGCTGGTCCAACCAGTCCATTCCAATTAAGAAATCGTATGAGCCTAAAGGTAGAATGTTCAGCTCAGCCTTAGTGCTCATTCCTTTCATGTCCACTGAACAGGACTTAACCAATTTAGTGACCTTCCTCTTGGTCCCTGTGGCCAACTGCACTAACCAAGACTTCTCATGTTTGCTTCTCGTTAGATGCAAACTTTCCACCACTCTAGGATCTATATAACTATGGATAGCCCATGAATCAATTAAAATAACAAGTGGTCAGTTGTTGATCGTAACTTCCACTTAAATCATGTGCGATTGAAATTATGCTTGCTTGTTGTCCAGGGCTGCGTAGATCCTCGACATTATGATGCCCATATCCTCCACTGTTTTAGCTTGCTGAACAGTATGGACAGTTCTTGCTTTGTCTTTTCTGTGGGGGCAGTCTCTGTACCTATGATTTCCTTTACAACCCTAACACTCCATAGGTGGAGGTCTTGGCACCTGCTCACTCCCTTCAACTTTCCTGGGCTCTCTAAAAGATGACTGTTCCCAAGGACTATTTCTGAAATAGGGAGGCATGTTTCCCTTCTGCCTTTGTTCTTTCTTAAACCTCTTCTGGTCATCCCAAGCCTTCCGAAAGGTAGGCTTTTCTCTTTGTTGTTCATATAGACATTTCTCCCTTCTTATGGTTTCTTCCATGGTCTTAGGATCGTCATACTGAATCTTGTCAGCAATGGAAGGTGGTAGTCCACTCAAATACCTCTGAATTTTGACAGCCTCATCTTTGATGAACGGAACATACTTCAGTAGTTCCAGAAAACTTCATTCATACTCATCAATGGTCATGCTGCCCAACTTGAGTTTGAAGAACTCCTTCATCATTCTGTCATAGTATCTTTTAGTCAGGTATTTCTTCTCGAAATACCTCTTAAATTCCATCCAAGTGAAATCTTTCTCTCTGATCTGTTGCACCTGCACAAACTGATCCCACCACATGGATGCTTTTCCTTTCAGTTGGTACATTGCAATTCTTCCTTCTGCATGGGCAGAATAATTCTGCAGTTGGAAGTATTTCTTCATGCCAAGCAACCAAATCTCAGCATCTTCCTCCTTCTTATATTCTCCATCGAATGTTGGAGGCTTAATCTTGTTCATCTCCCCTTTCAATTCCTCCTTTCCATATTTTCGATGTTTTCTGGTAGGGAACAGGCTTGAACTACTGCGTGTCTCCCTGTCAGAATGCTTCGTGGAGAGATGGTAATGTCTGTTACCACTCCTCGATCTTCTTCTCCTCTCAGGGGTTCTGACACTTCTTGATATTCTTGTGTCACTTCCTTTTTCCAATTTCTTTTCTATTCTTTCCAGGCTCTTCAACATTTTTAAGTTGAATTCACCCTGTCGATCCCTGATTTTCAGGAGTTTTCGGCTATCAGCTAGGCGAGCTTGGGAATCTTTCTGCAATCTTTCGATGAGTTGCATCATATGTTCTTCCTTATCCATCTCTTTTCTATGCCCATTAGAGTTTGTTCCTTCGAATCCCATGTTGACATCCCTTCCTACCCATTCATCCTCTGTTTCGGAGGCAATCTGCACCTTTTCCCACTCCATACTCGACATTGGTTAACTGGAATCCTGACTCTCATTGAACTCTGTACACACACTGTGCAATTCAATTTGAAGTTTTTCAGGCCATTAAAACCTCACGAACAATCCACAACATTTATAAACCAATACGAACAAGAACAAAAGACGTTTCAACTTCACAAAGTTTTCTGAGCTCTGTCTGGCTCTGCAATTTTCGGGACTTCGGAATCTCGGTCCACGAAGATCCAACAGTTAAATATTCGTAACCCAAGTCACTCTTTTCACAACTCGCGATCTCGCGAGTTCGTGAGTCGAAAACCTTCGACTCATTCCTATAAACGTCGATACCCGAGATGCGACAAGGGTATGGCTCTCTCCTCGCTAGCATCTGCTACGCATGACCGTAGTCTAGGGCTAAGTGCTAGCACTCTTCGCTACTCGCACCTTCGTGAGTTGTGGCATCCAACCCTGGTACCTCCCTTTCACGAAGCCCCGAGAAGCAATGTTTGACTTTTCTCCTCTCGTTCTCGCTACTTTGCGACTTTGCAAGTTTCAATGTCGAGCTCCCATGCCCTTATCTCGCGAGTCCCCAAAATCACGAATTACTTTATTCTTTGGGCCCATAGCACAGTTGTCTCCCTTCACCACCATGGCACGTGGTACGTTTAGGAGGGTCCACGTCACTTTTAACGACATCATCGGGTCCCACCACTCTCGCCTATCTTCGCGACTTACTGGGACGTGGTATGCATTCATGTGCCCATGTCCAATCCAAGCATGGAATCCAGCGGTCCGATCCCCTCCTCAGATCAGCGGAATAGATCTTTTAGGCATGGTTTTCGGGAGTTCATGTATCGCGATTCCCACACTCCTGTGTGATTCAAAAGGGATTTAAACCCTGCGCATACTCTCTAGATCCGACGGTCATGAGGGTTCACCTTCCCTCCAAGCAGATCCTAAGATTCTAATTCTACTGGTGTGGAGACCTATTTCCCCGTGGCCATAGACCACACCGACTGCAGTTTCACATGCCACTAAACCTACCGAGCTAAAAAAAAAAGAAACTCGTCAAGTAACTTCTTGACGCTTCGACAAACCAAGGTCATAAATTGACCTTCCAGACCCAAGTTCCCTCGCATTCTCGGTCCAAAGACCGCTCCACTAGCCCATCTAGGCTCTGTGTCGAAACCATGGCTCTGATACCAAACTCTAGCCCACCTTTTCTGGCTACCATAGCTTAATCTCTATTAAAAGAAGACTATAACACCACTTTGTACATAACTCATACAGGTATTATAAATCCCATGCATTTAAACAAATAAACACATTCTACACARAGTATTCATATGAGTTACTGCCATAATTAACAATCAATAGCATTTCATACTAATTCATATACACAGCGGAAATCATGATAACATAAGCAGTAGATTCATGCARAACATGATTAAAACATAATMAGATACTTATCTTTTAAYAGTGGTAGAATCCACCAACCAAGTGCAGGCCTTCCATGAACCTCCYAKCCTTAGACCACACTACTCATCAGCTCAGYAGTRGGTCACCCCYGAGCTGGGACTAAGCTCCACCCCAAGACAAGGAATCCTAGGCTAGGCTGAGGTTAYAGGGGAAACAACACACAACCACAAGGAATATATTCTCTCCAAGGAACCTCCCACACTCACTACCCACAGACCCTCATTCCCCACATGCCTGTTCCACCCCAGGAGTATACACCTTCTCTGTCACCTGGAYAGTCCTTCGGCTACTAATCTCCCTTGCCCTGGGTTAYAGGAACAGGCCAGACCGAAAKTCTCYKGGCCCTATGGMAGCTACAAGGTTCCTTCAAGGAGTTCTCTCCTTCCTCTGTGCACTCTCTCACCTGCAGGGAGTCKCTCACAGGTCCAACAACCTGTTCTTCCAATCTTCAACCTCCTCTCTCACCTAGAGAGAGTGTTRTACAAATTGGTCAACAAGCCACACAGGMTCAAACACTACACRTCCACCACAATCCATGGGAATCCAGACACGAACACCCCYAGGGCAGCTCCAGACTGGTGCAACAGTATAAMYAGGCTTAGCARGGATGAGACACTTCTGTTTTCTCAATTTGGAAACAYGGAATAGACTCACACTCTGGATTCTCAGGGATGCRTGACGAKTCRTCCACGTAGGGGTCGATTCAGACTCCCCGGTTTAGAACAGAGAAGGGGTATACCAACTTTCCARAACAAACACMGACTCTTTTCCGAWATCCCCACAGGCTTCTCRTTCAGGGAATATACACACCGGTTTTCTCAGAGCCAGACACAGAMTTTTCGAATCAYAGGGAYRCACRAAGGTTCTCTGYAGGAGTTGGGTTGGTAGTACTATCCAGGGCTCCGTACRCTTTCAGGCATTCAGGTAGCATGGAGGAGGAACCCTTCTCACGGCTCACCCTGGCCATTTTATTCGCATGCGTCAGGGTTGACACTTGTCACCCATGAAACTGCATGCGTTCCACCAGCATGCATCTCYCTCGTATGTTCTCCCCTTGCCAGAAACTTAGGATAAAACATAAAAATGCACATGTCTTTTGGGATAATATTAAAATATTATTCATAGGCTTAAGCCCCCTAGGCTTAKSCCCTAGGCTCAACACTTAGCCCCTTTTTCCACCTTCCAACCCCTAATTCCTTGCCCACTCTATGGATKCTTAGTCCCCCTTCACTCATTCATCRTGGTCGGTCTGCACATGGCGGTGTTTATATTTTATTAATTGTTCTGYRTGATTACATATACAACAGCARGMTCCTTGCCTTCAACACTCAGGCTCCCTRGCCTAATAAACACATAAGCCTCCATCTTATAAAAACTTGKYTCACCAGCCTATAAAACATAATTACAATTCATTTCAGAACATGGTTTACAACRGGGCTCGACCTTGGGGACACTACAATACTTAAGTCTCAAAGCATAATGTCAGGCATCAAGAAATAAGGAAAGTTTTAATGTTTGCGTTTTCTACCTCAATTGTGTGAGAAAAATTCCTTAAATATAATTAACAGTATAACAACTCAGAGGTCGTCTTTTGTATCTAAGTTAAAATTAAAATATTGAATGTAATGAGAGAAAAAACATAATGTTGTTATAAAAAGCAAGACATCAATTATAGAAGAATCTTACTTTGTAACAGAAGAAGAAAATAGAGTGAATAACCTCAAATGAAGCATAAAATGTAGCAATATAATTAACTCACAGGGCTTGTACTTACTAATAGTAAACACAGAGGAAAAACTTCTTTCTATCATATAACTAAATGAAATGTAATCACAGTAGATGTTGTACTAAATTGCGATCAAGCATTCATCAAGGAGATATATAAAAAGATGTTGGAATGTGGAAAGACAAAAGAACACATAACTCAAATCAACGAAATGTGGAATCTCTGGTCTGTATTTGTATTAATCCTCAATGAGGATATCTTTCTCCATTACATATGGAAAAAATCCCCTTTTGTTCATCTTTTCAATATGTATTTATAAAAAATGTTTTTCAACCCTAGGCGGTTGGAATTCTCGTTATTTCTAAAAAGTGATGGTTACAAAATTAAAGACTTGGAATGCTTTGTTGAGTTTTCCTTTGTCTCTTTCCCATGTAGTACATATTACCTCATTGTTTCTTTGAGGTACTCCCTTTTCCTCACTCAATACATTCGACACACCTGCCTACAAATTGTGCTACTAGCCTGGAAGGTTTTGTCACATCTTTTGCCTCAAAAATGTACAACTTCATTTGTAATTGTGGCAGTCTGTCTTCTATCCTTTTTTCTTTAGAAGTCATTGACTGTAACTATAATATGGCCTTTACCAGCCATATATCTATCTGAGCAATGTCAACTTGTTTTAACTGTGAAATTTCAGCCCGAGCTTCTTCTAAGCTTGCTTTAATATCAAGTTGATGTTTTAAAATGTCAATTTGTACCGGAACTTCAGAACAATCATCTTTTTCGAGGCCTAGTGATTTTTTATTTAGTGAGTGAAAAACCTCTTCACAAGCCTCTTTGATTTCCTTATCCAATCTTTTACTCTCGGCTATATTGGCCTCCCATGTTTTCAATATTATGTCACCTTTGATCTGCTCTACAACAGATAATCTGGGAATTATAGAAATTTCTTCTCTAGACGATGACACAACCGCTTTTTGAAAAGTGATTCGAGCTATAGTAGTCTCCCTTTCTCTGAGACAAATGTTTTCCAATGATTGATTCACAACCCAGAAATGGTTTTTAATAATTTCCACCTTATCAAAAAGGCTTTGTTGCATTGATTCCAGTTGTTTACATAATTCCAGTGCATGTGATTGAAAAACGGTTATATTTATAACCATTCTTTTAGTCAAGTTCAAATTTGTAATATACTAGATATAAAAAGTATGCAGAACAGAAATAAAATGCTAGAAACGGAAAAATAACAGTAATGTAACCAGCATAATCTCCACAATAACACAGAAATGATATAAGAACAACAACAGAAATAACACTTTGATTCAAAAAGCAATGTTCACGGGCCTCTTCTAAGGGAAACCTCCAGTTGAGTAGTGCTTTGTTACAATAATCTCCAAGCTAGGGTTTTCATACCCTCAACCCTTATTTATACTAAATATGTCTATCAAGAGAAGCATATAGAGGAAGATCCTTCTAGAAGAAGAAGCTTCTATTAGGTCTTCTTACATTTGCCTTATTCTATTTTATTGAAAGGCCTTATTAATATTGACCTTTATTACATCCGAATATATTGATCTACCTATTTGCAGGTTAGGACTCTAACATGTCCGCCCCCTTAAAAACAACCTTGTCCTCAAGGCTTGAGATGTGGAAACTGTTGTATAATGGTAGTTGGTTTCCAAGTGGCATTTGTTGGAGTTGTATCTTTCCACTGGACTAGCACTTACTTGATGGTTCTCTAACACAGGGGACACTCACGTTGGTCCAAAATTGCTTCTGGCTATAACCAAATGGATCCTTCTTCAACTAACTTGGGAAGGTTGGTTTGAATTTGGCACCTAGTTCCAATCACCTTCTTTAAGCATGAAACATGAAAAACAGGATGTAGCTTCGACTGACTGTCCAGAGCTAACTGATAGGCAACTTGTACCACATGCTTAAGAACTGTATAAGGACCATAAAATTTGGGTGCCAGCTTCTGACAATGGTCGGCCTTGAGGGAAGTTTTCTTGTATGGTTGTAGTTGCAGAAAAACCTGATCCCCTTCTACAAATTGACATTCAGAGAGACTTTTATCTGCTTGTTTCTTCATGCGATTTTGTGCCATGACCAAGTTATCTTTAAGGGTATGAAGAATATCCTCTCGAACTTTAAGTCTTTGGTCAACCACCTGGACCTTCGAGGTACTCGGTATGTATGAGAGAACTAAAGGTGGCTTTTGTCCATATACTGCTTCAAAAGGAGTCATGTGTGTATCTGTATGGTAGGAAGTGTTGTACCACCATTCAGCTAGGGGTAACCATTGAGCCCACTGATTTTTCTTTTCAGAGGCAAAACACCTCAGATATGTTTCCAAAATTTTTTTGACAACTTTCGTTTGACCATCGGTCTGGGGATGATAAGTTGTGTTGAGATGCAATTGGGTGCTCTGTAACTTAAACAGTTCTTGCCAAAAATTGCTTGTGAAAGTTGGGTCACGATCAGAAACAATAGAGTGCGGCATGCCATGAATCTTGAAGACCTAGTTCATGAAAATTTGAGCCACCGTGGATGCAGTAAATGGGTGTTGAAGAGCGTAGAAATGAACATACTTGGAAAGGCGATCCACAACCACCATTATGACTGATTTATTTCCTGATTTGGGTAAGCTGGTAATAAATTCCATAGAGATATCCTTCCAAATAGCAGGTGGAATTGAAAGAGATTGTAGTGTGCCTGGAGATTTGATTATTTTTCCCTTGTTGTGTTGACACACCTCACATTCAGCGAAAAAATTATGGATGTCATGTTTCATACCATCCTAGAAAAAAGAACGTTTGACCCTGTCATAGGTTTTGGTGAACCCGGAGTGCCCCGCTATGGGTGTAGCATGAAGCTTAGAAAGTACCGTGGATTTGAGCTTTGATTGTTTGCTTAAATACAAACGACCTTTGTATCGAAGCTCATCCTAGAGCCAAGAGTACCCTGGGGGAGCTAGAGCATTGGTCTGTAATTGCTAGATCAGATGCAAACTTTTGGGATCTTATAGCCATTCTTGGCACACAGCTTGGAGCTAATCTGGTACAATGAAGGAAAGAGAAAAAAGAGATCCTTCTTCTTCATATTTTCGGGACAGTGCATCTGCCACCACATTGTCTTTTCCCTTCTTGTAAATGATCTCATAATCATATCCAAAGATCTTAGTCACCCATTTTTGTTGCTTCGGGGAGGAAATGCATTGTTCCAGAAAGTACTTGAGGCTTTGATGGTCTGTCTTAATTTGGAAACGTTTCCCCAAGAGATAAGGGTGCCACAGATCAACAACATGCAGAATAGCCAACATTTCCTTTTCATAAATGGGTTTGCCCAGATTCCTTTCAGATAGTTGCTTGCTACTGAAGGCCAAAGGTTGACCCTTTTGCATAAGGAAAACACTGATTCCTTTCCCTGAGGCATCACATTCCAACACAAAGGTCTTTGTGAAATCAGGAAGGGCCAGAACCAGAGTGGTGCACATCGTCATCTTCAAGGTTTGAAAAGTTTGAGCAGTGGCTGGAGTCCAAGTGAAAGAACTCTTTTTGAGGAGAGCAGTGAGAGGTGCTACAATATTTCCATAATTATTAACAAACTTGCGATAATACCTTGTTAAGCCCAGAAATCCATGCAATCTTTTGAGAGTCTTTGGGTGCATCCAGTCTTGCATAGCTTCAATGTTTTTTGGATCCACCCTGATGCCATCCTTTCGAACCAGATGACCCAAGTATTCTACTTATGAGGCACCAAAAGCACATTTAGACTGTTTTAGGAAGAGTTGGTGCTGAGAGAGTAGATGGAGAAATCGATCCACATGAGTAAGATGGTCTGTCTAGGTTTTGCTATAGATGAGGATATCATCAAAGAAAACTAAGACAAAATGACGGAGAAAGGGATGGAAGACATGATTCATGAGGCTTTGGAAGGTGGAGGGGGAATTACACAAGCCAAAGGGCATGACCAAAAACTCATAGTGGCCCTCATGAGTTCGAAAGGTCATCTTGGGAATGTCTTCCTCTTTCATGAATATCTAGTGATAGCCTGAGCGAAGATCAAGTTTAGTAAAGAATTGGGCGCCACTCAATTCACCCAGGAGGTCATCAATGACAGGAATGGGAAATTTGTCTTTAATGGTCAGTTTGTTGAGGGAACAAAAGTTAGGACATAATCTCTAAGAACCTTCTTTCTTCGGGACCATGACTATAGGAGAAGAGTAAGGGCTCGTACTAGGGCGTATAACGCCTACATTAAGGAGTTTCTGGACCATTTTCTCAATTTCATTGTTTTGTGAAAAGGGGTGGCGATACACAAGGATATTGGGAGGAAGGATTTCGGGTACAATGGGAATGGAATGATCATGAACACCGCAGGAAGGAGGGAGTCCTTGGGGAGTGGAAAATACCATTTGATGTTTAGAAAGGAGGGCTTGGAGGTATTTCGGCACCGGGGGTGTCTCTGTTGCTTGTATGGCATGGAGTTGGGCAATGACACTAGAATGACCTTTTTTGAGTAGCTTTTCAATGTGATGGGAACTAATGACCTCATGTGAACCAACAATGATGCCTTGGAATTTATATTGGTGGCCTTATTGGTCGAATTGCATGGTTAATGCCTTAAAATCCATCAGAATGGGACCCAGAGGTCTTAGCCAGTCTACACCCAACACAATGTCACAACCACCCATGTCGATAGCAAACATATGGGATTTTAGGTGGTAGTCACTGATTTGGA
>WSFP011591757.1:0-10183 GCA_009831015.1 Picea engelmannii
CCTCTCACACACAGAGTCTCTCTCTCCCCTCCTTCTACACCCCCTCTCCCTCCCTCTATCTATTCCTCTTTTTGCCTCTCCCCCTCTGTTGTAAGAAAATATCCCTGCAGATAGGTAGATCTCCTCTTGAGAGATAAACTCTTAACTGTTAAGACAGAAGATGCTTATCATGGACACTAACTTCCTTTTAGATCTATATAAACAAATGTGTGAGGAGGAAGGAGAAAATAAGTACCTTTTACCGATGTTTGTCCCTGTATGGTCTGAGTTGAGCTCCAATCTTAAACTCCTCGATAAGCCCTGTAGACAAACAAAAGTACAAACAACTTCCTATTCTACTGAGATTAGTTTGAAATAGATCTATCTATTAGAGACAAATTCATGTGAGATCAAACACATAATTGAAAGAAACAAGCCAAGAATATTATATTAATGAGAACAACAATGAAGAAAAATTACAACCATAGATGTGAGTGCAACAGCTTCATGAATAACCCCTTGTCCAAACCCTTGCTTAAATAGTCCACACATAGAATGTTGATGTTCCAATACCACTCATGAGATCATAAGTTTGGTATAATTCTCAATCTCCAATTTTTCTCTCCTCCATGGAAATCCCTAATTGTATAATATTTGGAGACTTAACCACCATGGAGAGAATCTCTCATAAGATCCACTAAGAAAGGGATCTCTAAGATATTTAGGGAGAAAATATCTCTTAAGGATTTTGGGGAGGAAATATCTCTTAAGGATTTTAAGGAGGAAATATTTCAACCATCCATGAGATCCTCCACCTTCCCTAAAAAATGGGAAACCAAATGTGAGGTGGATCCTCACACTTAATTACTTTATTTTTCATGAATATTAATAATAATTCATGTGCACTTGATTCTCTCACTTAATCAATTTCTTTTCCATGAATATTAATAATAATTCATGTGTACTTAGTATTTCTGCCTTCATGTAATATGTCCCTCCTCCACATTGACTAGGGATTGTGACATAGGTTATTCCATGGTTTCAAGGTGTATGCGACACTTATACAACACTTTATGACACTTAAGGCGAGGTAACTAGGTGTGAAAATTTCATGTGTAACAGAATGCCCCCTAAAGTGTGAGGTCAGAAGAGAGAAATGATGGTTGAAACACTTTACAAAAATTTTAAAGAAAGAGTGTGGACTCAGAGAACTGATGGAAGCTACACACAAACATCTAACAAATATTATGACATTATTCAAACCCAAGGTAGGCATACCTATGCTTGGGAGATCAAGACTTGCAAGATATGGCCGCCATAAAATACACTGCAGATCCATAATTATATTTATAAAAAGGTATATCCACTAAAGAGACACTGTGGATCTATACTCCCATGACCTGAATTGATCGTAGCCACAAAGAATACATAGTGGATCTACGAGATGACAAGACATAGCCACGACCAATACAAAGTGGATATATGTGACAGTATATTTGTCATTGTTCAAGAGAAACTCCTTCACAACCTAGGAAAAGTACATATAATATTGACGACTCAACCTAGGGTCTTCTTACCGATCTCGATGTAGTACAAATCTAACCATGCGAATAGATGTCCTGATGTCGAACATGGAAGAAACCACTTGATTACCGGTCAATGATGTAAGCCATTAACAAGCGTGAGGGAGATCACCATTTATGTCAATGATTCCCAAGGTACTCTAGTACATTCCAATGAATGTGAATGGATGAGCTGAAGTCAAACATCTGTGGAATCATCCTATCATAGGTCAATGATGTTGATTGTGAGGAGGCCTGCCATTAAGGCATGCATGTCCCAAAGTACTAACTTGTTTCTAAGTCTAGTTCCTGGATAATGTGTTGAAGTCGATAGGAATAGACTTGTCGAAGGAGGGCCTTGATGTATCCCCCATCAACGACATGAAACGAACATAGAGATGTAATTGGTAGATCAAATGAACATGGACTGACACGAGTATTGAGACAAGATATTTGTGATGGATGACTCTCAAGGAAAATACTTCCCTTGAACACTGAGGCACAACAACAAAAATATGACATGGACCAAAACACGATGATGTAATGGATACTGTGAATTTTTTCGGGTGACCCAAAGGAGTAAGAAAAAATCAGAGGATTGATTCAGTGTAGAGGTTCAGAGAATTAATATGTGCACAAAGACAAAGTGCCTTGTTCAAGGGTGACTGTAAGAGTTACTGGTAATGTTCTCAAAAATTGCTTGGCTTGCTTCCTTCAATTTTTTCCCCCATCCAAATAGACGAGTACCTCTTTTTAATTTAAGGAGCTTGAGGAGGGTAAAACATGCTCAATATAACTCACCTTTGGTAAGTCCCTCTTCCTTTGTTTAACGAACTGGAAGAAGTAAGGGTTCGATCCCATATGGGCCCTTCAATGTATGATGGTTTAACGAGTCCAGAGAAGGTAAAATCGAAGGTTTTTCATGATTATAGAGTCTGGAAAAGCACTTAAAAGAGAACTCTCTCAGTTCCTTTTTCGTAAAGTAGTCTGATGAGACAAAAAAAGAGATAAACTATCACTCAATAGACGTTCTCTTCAAATAATTTAACGATCGTGAAGAGAACAAGGTCTCTCAACAATCTTTTCATGTTTAGAGAGTTTGAAAATAACTTAAGGATAACTCCAATGTTGTCCTTTTTCGTAATGTTAGTCTCGCGAGGCAGAAAAAGAGGTAAATTATTACTCGAAAGACGCCCTTTCAAACCTTTTAACAAGAGGGAAAGGAAGCAAGATCATTCAACAATCTTTTCATGTTTAGAGAGTCTGAAAAGAGCTTAAAGACGACTCCAGGGGGTTCCTTTTTCATGTATCCATACAGGTCCAAAAAAGAGATAAAAGTTTACCCGGATGCAGTCTCATGTATTTACGAGCACAAGAAAGTAAAAAGACTAAGCTCGGTATGCCCCCAGCTTGACAGCTAGTGGATTAACTCCAGAATGATCATCAAAGGCTAGATACATGCCCTCCAAGCTTCAATTCATTCACTGACTTTGAGGTTGTCACCAATTTCTCTACTAGATGAGAAAAAGGAGAAGGGTGGATGAAAAGAAGGTTCAAGAGAGGCGACTATTTCATTTTTTAATGAGCTTGACATAGGAAAAGAACTATTCTTAGGGTTTTGGGTTTGATCCCCAGATTGTTGTTTCATTTTCTAACGTGCTTTCCATAGGAAAAGGAAACTATGCTCATGGCCTCTGTTTTATTTTTTAATGAGCTTTCCATACAGAAGAGAAACTATGCTTGTAGACTCTGCTTGATCATGACTTCCAAGAGAATAACGCTCTGGAAGGATACCATGTCAAGGGACAAAACTCGATCATGGCTTCCAAGAGATCTTTAATGGATGGAATATGATCACTCTGGAAGGAACACATGTCGAGGGTCTTGACAGGGGTAAGGAGATCAGGCTCCAATAGCCCTACCGAAGAGATCACCATGTTAACTATCGGATCCAAATCATCGGAAGTCAAAGGCATGGTAGATGATATAAAATCAACATCAGGAGGGGATATAGACTGTATATATGCCCGATTTTCTTCACGAGGTGGAAGAAAAAAGGATCGATGATGGTTATCATCTCGAGGTAACTTGTCAATGTGAAGCGTTTCAGGAATAGATTCATAAGAAGGAAAAATTGGGGAAATGTAGTTGATCGTAGATGACAAGGAACTCAAACGTTTGCATCAAGGAACCGTCAGGTGCCAATAGATGTTGGTCATCTGGCGAGGGAGAAGCGGATCAGATAGAAATGTATGATGTTTCGGTTGGACTAAGTTGCACGGTGTCACCTAGTGCATCGAATTCCAATGGAAAAGGTACAATCCAAGGGTCAGCTGATTCCAAATATTGATAAGCCACGTTCAAAATCATATCGACTATGGCAATATGATGTGTAGTCGGTGGAAGTGGTGTAGGGAAGGTACCCATGAGGCTAGAATATTTTAGTAAGCCAACACCAACACTTTCATACGTAATCTTTTGGTCTCCTAAGAAAGGAATATTGTTGGTAGCGGGAGTGCGAGAATCGGTTGTGCAAAAATCCAACTGATCAACAGTGACAATTTTTTCCTGATGAGGAAATTGTACACATCGAAAGACTGACGAGGCAACAACATTCATAGCATAAAACTAAATTCTTCCAAGTAACAAATTGTAATCGAGGGGAGCATCAACCACCTCGAAATCAACAGTAATAGCTTTGCCACCCAATTGGATGGGCAGGGACTGTAAAATCCCATGGGGATGAAAAACTCACCCATCGAAGGTGCATAACATCATTGGGGATTTGTTAAGTGTAGGTGATTTTAAACCTTTCCAACATGACAAAGACATGTCACAATTCGAGTCTCCATCATCCAAAATAGTTTGGTGGATTTGTTGATTGTGAAAAACAACATCAACTTGAAAAGCAAGTTGGTGGGAGAGTCGAGACAAATAATTGTCCTGGTTAAACATGATCTGGTTGGATGACTCAGGATCAATAGTGCTAATAGTGGCCAAGAGAATTCTAGGTTGACTAGGGTAGTGTTGTAGAACTTATAACACAGACATAACACATGGTGCTTGAGCCAAATCTTCAACAATGTTATAGTTCTGGGAAGCATGTGAACTAGGATTAAAGGTAGATTTTCATATAGTGCTCTTAGGAGGGTGTAAGATAGAGTCGAACATAGGTTTCTCAATTTGAAGTGGTCCAGATGGAGTATTAACCAATGGAATACTAACGAAGGATGATGATGGATCCGATAAAGTATCGGTACCGTTAATATCTTTTCTTTTATCAGGGTTACCTAGTGTGTCGTATGCCTTAGATCGAGTGGTCAAATTAATCCCATTAAAAATATAAATATGTGCACTCGATGAGGCTTCATCATTATGATGGATAGACTTGCCCCTAGGAGAGGGGGTTTGAGCAACCATAGATTGTTGCTATGGAAAAGGCTGAGTAAGCACAACGGGTTGTGACTTTCCTTGTAAAATTTTGGCCACTTCCTTGTGAAGTGGACAATCTTGAGTGTAGTGATCATCACCAGAAATGATACACAAGAATTTCAGTTTTCGTTGTGTTTTCTTTTCGGTAGTAGGTGTTTGAGATTGATTTTTTGGTTGTTCATTATTATTTTCTGATTTATTCTTTGTCTTCTTCTTACCCCTGGATTGTTCTGAAGGGGCAGATTGAACTACATTCACCTCAGAGATCTGAGTTTGGGGGGAGGTATAGGAGAGTGTGGTCGATTGGGAAGTATATTGAGTTTTGATGGAACTGATAACACCATTTGCATGGGATGAAGATGACGGTTTAGATGAATCAGTATTATCCTGAGCAGCATTCGGAAGAAAATCATACAAAGTATCAGATTGTGAATAAACCAAATCTAAGTACTAATCCCGAGCAATGGCTTGTTCCTCTGTGACCGTGCCACCCATAGCAACATCATGAGCGATCGGGGGTAAAAGTGATTCAGTAAACCATTCCACCAATAATATGTCAGGAATGATTACCTTGATCATTCTTCGTCGTCGCCTCCACTCATGAATATGGTCATAGATATGCACAGAGTCAATTTGATGAAGGGAGGTCAAGAGTTTAGTACCCATCTTGTAGTGAATAGGCAGTTGAAAGTGCGTGAGGAAAGACATGGAAAGGGAATTGAAATCATGAAAAGAAGCATGTGGTAGTTCAATATACCACTTTGATGCCGAGCCAGTAAGTGTTCGCTGGAAAATACAAAAAACATACAGAATCATCCATGAGGGAGTTTGATGAACACCACAAATGAAAAGTCATCACATGGTTGTTTGGATTGTCGCTATATTTTCTGTCAAATTTCAGAATATCAGAAGGAAGTTTAGTTGGGATGACTGACCAAACTGGTGAATGAAAAATAGGATCATTAGTTAACCGAGACAAGTCTGGGAGATCCAGAGTCGCAAGGAAAGGTAGATGTCAGTTAATTTGTGGATGATACTAGTGCGGCATAGGAACACTGGTAGGACCATAAGTTGGGTTAGGTGGATGGTTGTAACCAGTAGGTCCTCCTACATATGGTTGTTTCTGGCCAGGATAAGAAGGATTCGATGATGGATGAGAGACATTTGCATAACCCGGTGGGTTTTGAGCATTACAGGCATGGTGATTTGCTTTCCCATGATGAGGATAAATTTTTTTCCCTTGAGGATGGTAAGGAGTAGATCCCATATGTGGATACACATTAGACCCATGAGGAGGATAAGACCGTGGTCCCAGATAACTCTTGGTGGTGTTTGGGATGCCGCCCGGATAAGATTGTCCATAAGATGTTCTAGAAGGAACATGATTTGACACCCCTCCTAGTGGATTATGAGATGAGTGCCCCCCAACATGGGGTTGAATGAAAGTGCCTCCTGAAGATACTCCCTGGGATTGTGAAGGGTTTCCAGCAAATGAAGGTTTCCCCCCTGCCAACAATGGATTAACGACTGAGGTATGACTGGAAAACGAAGGTTTCCCTCCAGGAGGAGCATGAAAAGGGGGTTGTCCCCCAGGAGGGGTAGGACAACTATGGAAAGGTAGTCCTCTAGGAGGGAAAGTTTTGTTAGATGGTGGTTTTCCTCCAATCAGTTGTATTTGGCCGGCAGGGGTCTGCATTCTCAGGTGAGAAGATGTCCCAACAGGATCATGTGGAACATGTGGAGTTGTAGAGTAAAATCTTGTAGAAATGGGGGTAGGCATTGAAGTGCCTTGGAAATGAGTAGAGGTGATGAGTCCAACATTAGGATGGACTTGTGCTAGTGTAACAGTAGGGTTGATAACCTGATCGACTGGGTGATTCATGGTTTGGTCAGATGGTCCTGTTTCACTAGGAGGGTCATGAGGATGAAAAGGTTGTCGAAAGGATTCAAAATGTTCATAGAGATTGTGTCCCGATGAAGTCCTCCATACAAAATGAGCAGGTGTGGGATTGGTATCTACTGCAGTGCTAGGACAAACAGGAGTCCTATACTCATCACCAAAGATTGAAACTGTGGATCCCATATATGTTTCGGTAAAAGTCCTCTCTGGTAATCGTGGGACCTCTTTGTCTATGATGTTCCCAAGGGAGTATGAATAAACCAAATGTGGTTCGAGAGGGGTTACCGACATATATGTAGTGAGATTTTCAACCATAACCAAATCACCTTCTGAGTTATCTAACGAAGGAGCAATAACACTTCCAGTGTCAGATTGATTTTCTGCCTCTCTATGGTAGTTGTGTTCTGGAGGGTTAGGAGGTAAGGTTTGAGAGCCTTCTGGAAGCAGCCCTTGCATACTACGTGATTTGCGAAGACCTTTATCATCTATAGGCTCAATTGTGGAGAATAATAGAACACACTGAAAATCTAGGGCCAACTAAAAAAAAGAAACAACATACGCTAATAAAATCTAGGAATCAACCAAGCAAACAAAAACTTCTCTCGATGATCGTACTAGTTGGTGATGAAATCCATTGTCACGTGATCAAATCAAGAAGGGGCTAGGATATGGTGGAACAATTACAATGGTGACCTGCTTAACAGACTTTCACTTTGGTGCAAGCTTCTATGTAGTAACTGTGGATTTACCCTCCAAGGAGCCCGAGTGAGTTTGACCAATGTTTGTTCCAGGTACAGTGAGACTTCCCTTCACTGTCACCTTGTGTAAGTACCTAAATATTATGGCAAATAAAGACACCAATTTGTAGTGAGTCCCTGGGTGGGTACAGTCGATAGTCATATCCAAAACGTATGGGTAGGATAACAAGTCTGAAATAAACTCAAGAGGTTCCCACAGATAATCGTGGGTATACCTTCAAGTGACCTCCAATATACAAGCCGACCACTACAAATAGTTGAACCACGGAGGGATAATCTCTGTAATTCGCTCGAATGCGACCTCGTGCGTAACCCTTGTGTGAGAGGGGGATCCCAGAAAACCAATACGACAATTGTATTTGACTCTCCCTAGCTCAGGACACTAATGTTTGTTTTGAAAACTTTGGAGAGTTGTACTCATAGCCTAATCCAAAGTGTTAACCCTAGTCTATTGTTGGTGGAGGATCCTAAAAACAAAAAATGTTCTAGATAATTTTTAATTAGCATTCGTTTTACAATTGTTCTTTACTCAAAGGGTGTATGAAAGTGAAACTGATGGAATGATGACTCAATTCCCAAAAATATGCATAAAAGATGATAATAAATCATTTCTTTTCAATGAACGCCTATTTAAGGGAGAGAGAAAGAGTCATTTTCACTATCAAACACTAATATGGAATGTCCTCAATCAATTGGTTCTCAATCAAATCCAATGCAATGCTAAAACATTTCAAAAATATCTTCTAATATGCAAACCAATCACTAAGATGTATCTTTATCATTTGTATGTGAATGATGATTAATTCAATTCAAAAAATTCTCTTGCCAACTACCCTTTCAGATCAAGGAGATTTGGACAAGCATTAAGCATATTTCACACAAACAACACACCCTCTTACTATGATTGAAACAAGAAGCAAAGAGAAAAATAAAGATAACAAAGAAAATCAAATAATTCACACAAAAGAGAGATGTTTAAGAACGCTGACCTCAAAAAACCAAATGAGATGATTCACAGATTTCTGATGCCCTTCACCAGAGTTCCCACTCAGTCGGATAAGAGAGAAGAAAGCAGTGGATTGATTCCATGTTCTCAACAGTAGAAAAATTCAAAATAAGGAAGAAGGCCAAACAATATGAACAACAAAGGGATTATTTCTCAGAAGGAAGAGTTTCAAAGGTCAATAGAAAGAAGTATTGAAACACAAATAAGTTGAGCAAGGGAAACAAAACAAACATTGGGCTTCAGAAAAAATAATTCTGGAAGATTTTTTGCAGAGAAAAGGGGTTGGCGCTCTGGTGTAAGGGGAAATAGAGCATTATAATTCTCTTTATAAGACCAAGGGGGAGTTCCAACACTCTTATAATAAGGTAGGGGAGTGCCAGGCTTCCACAGCTCACAAAATTGTCCAAAAAACCCAAAATTTCAGTCAAACTTTGGCAATAAAGATGAATGTGATGGGGTAAGGAGTCAATCAGCATATGGAATCAAACATATGGGGTGAATAAGGTCTAAAAATAACAATTGGTAAGACAAGGTCTGTGAGGAAAACCAAAACTAAAAGTTTTGATTCGATCCCCAGTGGAGTCGCCAATTTCTGTTGTAGGAAAATCTCCCTGCGGACAGGTAGATCTCCTCTTGAGAGCTAGACTCTTAACTCTTAAGACAGAAGATGCTTATCATGGACACTGAATTCATTTTAGATATAGATAAAATAATGTGTGAGGAGGAAGGAGAAAATAATTACCTTTTACCGATGTTTGTCCCTTCACGGTCCGAGTTGAAATCCAATCTTAAACTCCTCGATAAGCCCTGTAGACAAACAAAAGTACAAACAACTTCCTACTCTACTGAGATTAGTTTGAAATAGATCTATCTATTAGAGACAAACTCATGTGAGATAAAACAAAGAATTGAAAGAAACAGGAAAAGCATATTATGTTAATGAGAAAAACAATGAAGAAAACTTACAACCATAGATGTGAGTGCAACAGCTTCATGAAGTTCCCCTTATCCAAACCCTTGCTTAAATAGTCCACACACAGAATGTTGATGTTCCAATACCACTCATGAGATCATAAGTTTGGTATAATTCTAAATCTCCATTTTTTCTCTCCTCCATGGAAATCCCTCATTATATAAGATTTGGAGACTTAACCACCATGGAGAGAATCTCTCATCAGATCCACTAAGAAAGGGATCTCTAAGATATTTAGGGAGAAAATATCTCTCCAGGATTTTGGGGAGGAAATATCTCTTAAGGATTTTAAGGAGGAAATATTTCAACCATCCATGAGATCCTCTACCTTCCCTAAAAAATAGGAAACCAAATGTGAGGTGGATCCTCACACTTAATTACTTTCTTTTTCATGAATATTAATAATAATTCATGTGCACTTGATTCTTTCACTTAATCAATTTATTTTCCATGAATATTAATAATAATTCATGTGTACTTAGTATTTCTGCCTTCATGTAATATATCCCTCCTCCACATTGACTAGGGATTGTGACATAGGTTATTCCATGGTGTCAAGGTGTATGCGACACT